>CM053987.1:22322210-22349025 GCA_028641955.1 Protonibea diacanthus
ATTTTTGGATTTATTCCCCACACCACATTTATTCACCACTCGTGTTTCGGACACACTGAGCTCGGGACATTACAACCAATCACTCGCCACCAGTGTGCGCAAAGGTTGATGGGAAAATGGAGAGACCCCCCTCCCTCGGTGGCATATTGATTCTGACGCAGGTATGTAAAAAATATATGAGGACGTTGAGCATGTGACGTATGAAAGACAGAGAAAGACAGAGACTGATTTTGATTCACTGAAGTCTTGAAAACTTTTTTTCAGAAAATGTTTTAAAACAAACAAAGGTATCAGGTTTCTGAAGCAGTTTAAAGCATTTAAAAATGGCTAACGTCACCTTGCTAGCTAGGTAGTGTTATGGAATTTTTCATTCTTGTAGTGGTCTGAGTGACACATATATACTTTTAAATGGAATATAATAAATGCACATACATAGACACAAATCACATAAACATACAGACACATTACACAAGGTTGCATGAAGTCACATGTGGGCCTTGAGGTCCTCAGCAGTATTAGTTGTTTGGCTTTGACTGGCAGCAGTAGGTGCCATCCTATCTCAACACTGTGGTGGCCAGGGTCAAAGAACTCTGGTGCTGCATGCTTAGACATAATAGATAGCTTCCCATTGACATTCCAATCTGCATAAACAGACATCTGTGTCTCCAGACTAAAATATGTTGACAAGGACACCGTCCTTGGTAAAAGCATTCTCTTTTACCTAATTCTGGGCGTAATAGTATTTGTGATGTTATCTTGGGGTTTAAAGTCTATCCACCAGCATGAGTTTGGCAGAATGTGAGACTGACTCAGGCACTTCTGATGTACTTTGAGAGTGTCTCTAATTCTCCTTGGCCAAGCATCAATAAATAATACAGCATAAGACATCAGAGGCTCCTGAACACTTTCTTCCTTCCTGACCTCACCATTGACCTTTGACTTCAACAATTTCTCCACAACAATTGGCGTCACGAACAGGATTTCAACAGAACAAAGACGTGGTAAGTGCAAAGTTTTATTACTATGCCTTACCATGTCTGCGTTTGACAAAATCGTAAAAAATCTATGTGCTTATTTAATTTGCCTGGAATATAAAAACATCTAAGACCCACAAGGGGGGTCAGGAGCTTCAGTGTCTTGGGGACAATGTCTTGGCTGAAACCTCTGGCGTTGTTTGGAACGTATGTGTCATACAAACAACCCAGTTAGATGTTCAATTGGCATTTTGATTTAAAGTGAGAAATTAAGAATACTGACAATGGTGTAACAACAACTTTAAAAATGAAAAAGGAGCTGTAACAAAAATTGATTACAGAGTAGTGTACAGTGTGTGGATCTGAAGGGGGGCGGGTTGGACCCGCGTGGCTGGTGGTTTCTGGGGCAGTTTTGGGCTGCACTCGGCACAGAGAGACCCACCTGAGGTTTAAACTATAGAAAAGATGTTTTCGGGGGAGTTTAAACGTACTCCTTCTTAAATCAAGATCAGGGATCATCTGCTCTGTGTCCTGTGGGAAACGGTTTTAAATGTGTATACACTGGGGCTAAAAAGAAGAGTTTTTGTCCTTTTCACTTCAGACCAGCACTGCTGTAGTTAGAAAGGTGTGAGACCTTTGATGCTGCTGTATTGTGGATTGAAATCTGTTTGTCTGTATGTGAAATGTCTTCATGCGCTAGTTTGAGCATAGGTAACAATCTGTCCAAAACAGTAGATAAATCTGAAAACATGCAAACTGACTCAGCAAAAGCTAAGTCAAAGACAAAACATCTTTTCTGTAAAAATCTAACAACCAGTGTGAAATTAGATGGCCAACCTGTCACTGGGATAAGCAGTACGCTTAAAAACAAACACACACACACACAATATCTGGCCAGGCATCACAATTTAAGGTGAAGTTTTCTCCACAGCTGAAATCGTCAGTAGACTGAAAGGGATGGGGATTTCGTGGTTTCCGTTCACTTTCTTTGTGTGAATGATGAATGGCATGTGGGCTGTATGAGGGAACATTTGAGAAAAGAAAAGCCGTAAGTGGCTGAGAGATAAATGTTGAAACTATCCTGATTCAGATGCATCTAAGAATGTATGCAAGTGGTTGACTGTGGCCTGTACAAAGATGTGAGAGGAGTGACAGAAGCTGCCAGTTTGAATCCAGTGATTTAAAAAAGGCAATGGATCTAAGTGCCAAATGTCAATGCCTGCGCTGGTCTTAGGAAGCAAGTTACAAAGTAGAGCTTTAAAATGACACCAAATTAATGTGTTAAAGTACCAACATTGCAAAAAGCTATGAAGTACAACCGTTTTTGCAAAGCTAACACAGCCGAGCAGGTGAGCGCCCATCACAAGTAACTGTAAATTATGAAGAACTTCTCCTACTAACAGCTACAGAGAATTAGAAAGGAAAGTCAAGATATGTACAGACAGGAGAAGGTAGACCACAGACAGTCTAATGAGCCAGAGTTAGAAGGAGAAGGAGCCAGACCTAGAGAGGACGGCAGCCTACACAGACCTTAGTGGACGAGGGGAAGTGCAGATAGTAAAGACAAAAACAAAACAGCTCTGCTCTCCTCAAGGATTATACTGTTAAAGTTAGCCTGTTCAACTTCTATTTTTTTTTTTAAAAAAAAAAAAAGGTAAACTTAAATCGCCATAGGATACAGGTTCTTTCTACTGCAAAGACAAAGTGTTTTAAATATGTATTGTAACAATCATCACATACTATTTTGTGTAGAAACATTCTTCATCAAACTTGATTAAGTCATGTTTCAACTTGATTAATACGTTTCACACACTAAATCAACTCAGAATAACGTCCCAATGATGTGCAACAAAGAGGTTTCATTGAACTGCAGCATTTAACCTTGAGCAGTATGGCATTTATTAAATTGATGACTTTTAGTTACAAGAGGGGTTGAAGTGGAACAGTGTTTGTTTGTTGGTTCACCAGAGATGTCATACCAGTCCAGCTATCCGACAGGCAGGGATTGTTTAATGCTAAAGATTCATATCCACACATCACTGTGGTCGCTATCGTGGCTGTGAGCTGCAACACCTTGGACATGGTGGCTCAGTGCCAGGGTTTCCTGAGAGAAGCTGTACCCAGCTTCTCAACACTAAAAGAGTAGCACATGTAAGTAAACACATTCGGTTATCACCATTCAGATTAAACCACCTCTTCCACACAGTATGGACCTCCTTCTGAGTCAGTCTGAGGTTCCATTTTGTCAGCTAAACATGAATTTTATGTGCATTTCAGAATCTGGTTCACACACGTGAAGCCTAATGCTGTTACCAATGAGTAGACAATGCAATTTGCCTCACAAAGCTATTGCAGGAATTGGAAAGTGTTATTCTGCCCTATTGGATCAAGACGGCTAGTTTAAACCACCAGCCCTTGTAACACTCCCATTTTAACAATTCTCAAAACAAACCACCCCGATGAACGGAGGTTCACGCAGGACCTGCAAGCGAATAATAATATAGTGGTACCTGCAGCTCCAATTGTGCCTGACACCAATTCAATTTTTAGCTTTAACACCACTCCACACACTACACAGTCGTGCTGATCTAAGTTCTGCATTTTTCCTGCTATCGCTTGCATCCAGATAGCCAGTATCTGTTTGCATTCAGACAGTTGTCACAGGGTGTATGCAGCGTGTGGTAAAAAGAGCATCTGCATGAACTCCACCTGCCAGAGGGCTCCCACTCTCTTGCAGTACGCTCCCAATAGCTTCTTCACCAAAAAGAAGCTTGCCACAAAGACTTATCTTGCTGCTAGCAAGATCACAATATGGTCACAGAGTGCTGCTGCTGGCAAAGTTGTAATTCTGCTGACCTGAGGTGACACATATCGCAGGCCATGTTTTGAAGGATGGACAGCGCCTTTGTCACCAGAGAGGGTGAAACTGCTAGTTACCATGCTCTCCACCTGCAACCAAGAAACAGATGTTGTCTTTCTGGGATGGCTAATTGCTGCAGACACTGGATTTTTGAATATGCAACTATGGACTCTGTTTCTAGTGAGTCGCCACACAGTGCAATCAGCTCCATCCTGTGCTACAATGGACTTGAGAAATGTACAAAGCCTTTCAAGATCTGGAAAATTTCTCACAAATTGCTCCAGTGTTAGTTTGCTCGACTATCATCAGCTGTTCCATCTACATGTGCATGAGAGAGATGGTCGCCACTGGCATTCTGGTACAGAAACATGGTTCATTGCCGCCCGCTATGCGGTTACCTCTCGACTGACCTCCCGTGGCTACATGCTGTTGTCTAAGAGCGTGGCCGTCGTTGGCCGCCATTTTAATTGACAAATCTACTGCTGTACTGGCTCATGACTGTGTTGTACATCGCTCATTATGCAGTTCCACATTTTGAACACATCCGGGCAACACAACACATGGCAGAGCATGTCGCTCAGGTTACGAGGCAAACTTTCAAGTCCCCCATAATTTTAAAGCACTAATTCCCTATTGGCTCACTGAGGATGAGCATGATTGCATTGCCACTATTGACATGTACACTAATGCAAACACCGATACCACTCCGAAGATGGTTTTTAATACTGATGGTTCAGCATGCAGATCTATATGACAACATACATCTGGCTGGTTATGCAGTAGTAAATTAAAAATGATTTAAATAAACTGGGAAGTTGTAGAAGTAGACTGGAAATTCTTCAGAGCTGAAAAAGCTGTCATATTCCACATGTTGACACCTGCAAAATAACTATAAGATAGTTGCATGACGTGCCAACGAGCAGATAGAAGAAGAGCACAGTGAAGTATGACCATCTGGAACCTCTGTCAGGTTTTTTGGTACATTTGCAACAGACCGTATAAAATGGCAAAATTGTTAAGGTAATAAATATTTGTTAGATTGATTCTTAAAGTGAGCTCTGAGGGTTTCTGACATGCTTCAGTAAACCATAAACCGATGTGACCGGATATTCGGTTTAACAACTGAGAGGTATGAAGCCAAGTGGTAGCGTTCTCAATCGATACGAATTAGCCCTGAATTCCTAAGAAAATATTGTACTGTACTGTAAGATAGTCACTTTAATAGAATTGGCTTCTTTATTTTATGAATAACAAATATTAACTATAGAATCGATCAGTATTGTTCTCACTGCTGTATCGCATTGGTATCAAATCAGTCTGTAATAAAAGTATATCTATATCTATATATATTTTAGTGTCTGCTGCAGTTGCAGTTTCGTATCACCTGCCAAAAATTCTGGTCAAGTTGAAAGAATGAATCGCTTTATCAAAGTAAGTGAAAGTAAAAGTAATTTACACTTACTCATGCCCAATACATACAATGAAGAGCAGACAGACAATTTGAATATTTTAGAGACAGAGGATTTAAATCATATTTAATCAAAGCTGCAGTTCAATCGTATGTGAAATAAAATGATCACTGGTCACATGCATAATAATGTCGCTAGCCTGAGACTGGTTTTACACTATATTGACAAGAAGCATTTACTTATACAATTCACCTGCAAAGCATCCCTAAGTATGAGAAGGCTACGTTTTTTGGTGCGAAAACGATCTACACTGGAATCCTCCAAGGCAGATGTCTGGTAGAGAGGGCTCAGCTTTTTACATCGTTGAGAACGCGCTATTCATTAGCACCTTTCAGGTTGTATGTGGTCTTTGTTGTTAGACGGAAAAGACAATAGCAACAGATAAGTTTATAGCAACCAGAGAATACAAATGTATAGTTCAGTTACATAATTGCTATTGAAGGATGACATACCAGGTTTCAACCATTGTTTTTGTCAGTGGTAGAGGGATTTGGTGCACTTAAAGAGTGGAATGTCATGGACATGCACGTTGTGATGTGTGGTTGCGGGATGGCCATATTTTGCCATCAGTTTCCTCTCCACTGGATGGACCTGATGAACACCAATACAGATGATTTTTGATACTTTTTCCACAGCTCAGCTAATGTAGTCCTCCTTGGAGATGGCATCCACCTCTAGTGAGTGCTGAGAAGAGTTTGAAAAAATGGGTGGAAGCAGGGCTGTGCTACAACAATTACTTATAAAACTATATTTCTCAAATTATCCTACTCACATAAGTGCCACACATCATGTGCAAAGTGGTCATGTCTGCTTGCTCCTGGGTGTGTCGGTCTGTCACCAGGGGAGGCCACTTTAACACCAGATTGTTTGAGATAATGCAGACTCCAAATCAGCCCCTCCTTCCATGTGCGTGTACTGCTTCCCACTTCATTGTCGTGGATGACACAGACATAACTTTTTTTTTATAGACTTACATTTGCTGCAGTCTTTGCTGATAATATTACAACATTACTACACAACCTGATCCCCTAGCAACATAATTACAGATTCAATCAAGAAACAGCAATAAAAGAAGGATTTTTAATTTCCTCTGTCTGCCTGAAGATATTTCAAAAAACTTTTAGAATGATTTGAAACATTGTAGAAAGGTTGGTGAGTTTATTAAATTATCATGCCAGTCAAGTTCTTTTTGTTGTTTTTTTTTTACACAGGTAATTATTTTTTTGGCACTCGCTACTGTACGTTGGATATCAACAATTTTGTTGTGATCCATTGTGGAATAGGAACCATACTTTCAGACAATGGCCTGGACTGTCGCCTCATCACCACCAAGAGATACAGTGCCACTTTGTTTGTATTGTCCAGCAGGTTGTTTTGGTGTAAACGCCCATTTATGAAGCCATTGCATGGCAGAATGTAAAAGTTGCACATGATTACGATGTGCCATCCTGATGAAAGTCCTCACATGCAATGCACTGAGAACCTGCAATGTAAAATCAAAGAATACCTCTGTTAACAACATTTACCTTCTCAGCAACTGTGGATGCAATGGCCCTTGCAATGAAAAAAATGTAAATAGAAGTATTTGTAATGCTGCACATCACAGCAGTAGGATGCAGCTGACAGAATTTCATATCTGCATATTGGATGCATTAAATAAAATAGCGAGATGATTATGTCTGATAGTGCCTGATTACCAAAGACAAGCAAAAAGTAACTCACTGTCAGTCTGGGCAGGTCATCCAATCTGTATGTTGGGAGGGCGACCTTCTATGGAATCTGCAAAGTTGCAGCTAATTACAGATTCCTTGAATGAGGTAAACTCCATGTGTGGACGCTTGGTTGGTGGGCTGCCAGGTGGCAATTGTTTTTCGCTGGTTCACCAAACAAGTATGGTATTTTATGCCTGAAGAATAAGGATTTAGTAAGACACATCTGTAACCTCTGTAATCTCCATATATGGGTATATTGTGAACTCTCCTCGAGCATTGTTAGCTGGCAGTTTTTATGGTAACCCTCACGCTATGGGGAAACGCACGACACCGCCAACTCACGTAAACTCAGATCTGACTGCATACATTCCCTGTCATAATGGCTGCTGTTGCTGCATAGAGACGCCCCATGTCCTGTTACCGGTGTATTTTTCCTCTGAATTCTGCTCAAGACATGAGAACAGTCTAACGTTATATGCACTGACATGAAAATGAAAACAATGTGAACTGACGTTACTGTGCACTAAGTCACCTAACGTTACGTAATTATAAACACAAAGTTAACTTACATTTTGCCGGGTGGGATGGCTTACTAGAGGTTGAAGATGAAGACCAGGGATGGAGATGGTTTGAAAATTTCATCCCGACAGCGTTGCCGATGGTCCATAAACCCATCTGTCTATGGTAAAAGTTTTTGAAACTGTCCATCGTAAAATGTGAGCATTGCAGAGGTGGCTGCTGGTGGTGAGTTTCAGGTCTCCATTGCTATGGTGTTTCACAAAATCAATCCAGTTCTTCTCTTCATCACTTAGTTTTTTGAAATTAAAATAAAGCGATGGAGCTGATGTGAACAGTTTGGCATCCAGGACAGGACGCATTTTCTGGAGTTTTGAAGGCATAACTAATTCACACTGCCTATAAAATCCTGGAGTGAAAACTGGTGAAAAACAGTTTGAACCTCTAACTCCACATTTCAGTACGTATCGTTCAAAGTCTTTTCACATGTTTTCTCAGAAACTATTGTCCAACAGATTATTAGGTTTTGAAAGAAAACATGGAATTGCTCTTTACACGGACTTTGCTTAATCAACTAAAAATGTTGCTCATTTCTTGGATTTGGTTACTTATCTTGGACTCTGAATAAATGTAGCATCGTGTTTCTCTTCATTTCTCCAGCAATACCATATTCAAGTCCTACTTAAAAAAAAACCCACTAAATGTTACTGTCTCAATGCATGAAAACTGCATCTTTATTGCTGATGGCATCATAAAACAAGAGAAGTGAACATTTCATATACATCAATTATTTCTATGATTTATTGATTTGTACACCCTTATTGCTGTATATTGTCCAGCCATACTATCCAAGGTTTATACTTCCATGTAGACTGACCTGTAGTCAGGAACCATAATGTCATGGAGAGCCTGTCCTTTGACTAATGGCTTAGATAGTGTCCTGCTTCTGATTAAATTAGATGCGCCGCCGCTCTTCTTTTAGAACTTGAGCGCACAGTACCGCAGCAATCAATAGGCAGCCATCTTCTTTTTGTCTAGCATGTTGCTAATAACCACCGCATCAAAGCTTTCAAATAAATCTTTATTGACAGCTGTCAATGACAGACAGTCAGCAGGGGCCGACGGGTCGCTTTCACCCGCGACAGTTTGAGCTCGGGCCGTGTTCGGCGATCGACCGCATAGCCGTGAGTACATAAATCGTGAGCTGGCTGTACATCGTGGATTACTTCGCAGGTTTAAACTATAGAAAAGATGTTTTCGGGGGAGTTTAAACATACTCCTTCGTTTAAATCAAGATCAGGGATCATCTGCTCTGTGTCCTGTGGGAAACGGTTTTAAATGTGTATACACTGGGGGCGAAAAAGAAGAGTTTTTGTCCTTTCACCTCAGACCAGCACTGCTGTAGTTAGAAAGGTGTGGAGACCTTTGATGCTGCTGTATTGTGGATTGAAATCTGTTTGTCTGTATGTGAAATGTCTTCATGCGCAAGCGAGCATAGGTAACAATCTGTCCAAAACAGTAGATAAATCTGAAAACATGCAAACTGACTCAGCAAAAGCTAAGTCAAAGACAAAACATCTTTCTGTAAAAATCTAACAACCAGTGTGAAATTAGATGGCCAACCTGTCACTGATAAGCAGTACGCTAAAAAACAAACACACACACACACATCTGGCCAGGCATCACAATTTAAGGTGAAGTTTTCTCCACAGCTGGAATCGTCAGTAGACTGAAAGGATGGGATTTCGTGTTTCCGTTCACTTCTCTTTTGTGTGAATGGATGAATGGCATGTGGCTGTATGAGGGAACATTTGAGAAAGAAAAGCCGTAAGTGGCTGAGATAAATGTTGGAAATCCATCCTGGGATTCCAGATGCATCTAAGAATGTATGCAAGTGTGGTTGACTGTGGCCTGTACAAAGATGTGGTGTGAGAGTGAGTGACAGAAGCTGCGAGTTTGAATCCAGTGATTTAAAAAAGGTAATTGATCTAAGTGCCAAATGTGTCAATGCCTGTTATGCTGGAACTAGAAGCTAAGTTACAAAGTAGAGCTTTAAAAATGACACCAAATTAATGTTAAAGTACCAACATTGCAAAAAGCTATGAAGTACAAATCCGTTTTTGCAAAGCTAACACAGCCGAGCAGGTGAGCTCATCACAAGTAACTGTAAATTATGAAGAACTTCTCCTACTAACAGCTACAGTAGTGAATTAGAAAGGAAAGTCAAGATATGTACAGACAGGAGAAGGCAGACCACAGACAGTCTAATGAGCCAGAGTTAGAAGGAGAAGGAGCCAGACCTAGAGAGGACGAGCCTTACACAGACCTTAGTGACGAGGAAGTGCAGATAGTAAAGACAAAAACAAAACAAAGCTCTGCTCTCCCTCTTCAAGGATTATACTGTTAAAGTTAGCTCTGTTCAACTTCATTTTTTTTTAAAAAAAGGTAAACTTAAATCGTCATAGGATACAGGTTCTTTCTACTGCAAAGACAAAGTGTTTTAAATATGTATTGTAACAATCATCACATACTATTTTGGTGTAGAACATTCTTCATCAAACTTGATTAAGTCATGTTTCAACTTGATTAATACGTTTCACACACTAAATCAACTCAGAATAAACGTCCCAATGATGTGCAACAAAGAGGCTTCATTGAACTGCAGCATTTAACCCTTCTGAGCAGTATACGTATTAAATTGATGATCTTTTAGTTACAAGAGGGGTTGAAGTGTGAACAGTGTTTGTTTGTTGGTTCACCAGAGATGTGTCATACCAGTCCAGCTATCCGACATATAGCAGGGATTGTTTAATGCTAAAGATTCATATCCACACATCACTGTGGTCGTTACTCGTGGCTGTGAGCTGTAACACCTTGGACATGGTGGCTCAGTGCCAGGCCTTGAGAGAAGCTGTACCAGCTTCTCAACACTAAAGAGTAGCACATGTAAGTAAACACATTCGGTTATCACCATCTAGATTAACCACCTCTTTCCACACAGTATGGACCTCCTTCTGAGCTGTCTGAGGTTCCATTTTGTCAGCTAAACATGAATTTTATGTGCATTTCGTAAATCTGGCTCCGTCACACGTAAGCCTAATGCTAAGCTACCAATGAGTAGACAATGCAATTTGCCTCACAAAGCTATTGCAGGAATTGAAAGTGTTATTCAGTCTCTATTGGATCAAGACGTGCTAGTTTAAACCACCAGCCCTTGTAACACTCCCATTTTAACAATTCTCAAAACAAACCACCCCGATGAACGGAGGTTCACGCAGGACCTGCAAGCGAATAATAATATAGTGGTACCTGCAGCTCCAATTGTGCCTGACACCAATTCAATTTTAGCTTCTTTACCACCTAACTCCACACACTACACAGTCGTTGATCTAAGTTCTGCATTTTTCCCGTTACCGTTGCATCCAGATAGCCAGTATCTGTTTGCATTCAGACAGTTGTCACAGGGTGTATGCAGCGGTGGTAAAAAGAGACCTGCATGAACTCCACCTGCCAGAGGGCTCCACTCTCTTGCAGTACGCTCCCAATAGCTTCTTCACCAAAAGAAGCTTGCCACAAAGACTCTATCTTGCTGCTATAAAGACTGGCCAAGTATGGTCACAGAGCGTCGCTGGCAAAGTTGCAATTCTGCTGACCTGAGGTGACATATTTGCGTCATGTTTTGAAGGATGGACAGCGCCTTTTGTCACCAGAGAGGGTGAAACTGCTAGTTAATATGCCTCCACCTGCAACCAAGAAACAGATGTTGTCTTTTCTGGGGATGGCTAATTGCTGCAGACACTGGATTTTTGAATATGCAACTATGGACTCTGTTTTGTGAGCCGCCACAGTGCAATCAGCTCCATCCGTGCTACAATGGACTGAGGAAATGTACAAAGCCTTTCAAGATCTGAAAAATTTCCTCACAATGGCTCCAGTGTTGGGTTTGCCTGACTATCATCAGCTGTTCCATCTACATGTGCATGAGAGAGATGGCTTCGCCACTGGCATTCTGGTACAGAAACATGGTTCTCATTGCCGTCCCGTTGCGTGTTACTCCTCTCGACTGACCCCTGTGGCTGTTGGTATGCCAAGTTGTCTAAGAGCAGTGGCCGTCGTTGGCCGCCATTTTAATTGACAAATCTTACTTCGTTGTACTGGCTCATGACTGTGTTGTACACGTTCCACATGCAGTCTTACACATTTTGAACACATCCGCAACACAACACATGGCAGAGCATGTCGCTCAGGTTACGAGGCAGTAACCCTTTCAAGTCCCCACATAATTTTAAAGCACTCACCTCTATTGGTCGACACTGAGGATGAGCATGATTGCATTGCCACTATTGACATGTACATCTAATGCAAACACCGATACCAAATTCCGATATGGTTCTTAATACTGATGGTTCAGCATGCAGACTATATGACAACATACATCTGGCTGGTTATGCAGTAGTAAATTAAAATGATTTAAATAAACTGGGAAGTTGTAGAAGTAGACTGAAATTCTTCAGAGCTGAAAAGCCAAGTCATATTCCACATGTTGACACCTGCTAAAATAACTATAAGATAGTTGTATGACGTGCCAACAGAGCAGATAGAAGAAGAGCACAGTGAAGTATGACCATCTGGAACCTCTGTCAGGTTCTTTTTGTACATTTGCAAATAGACCGTATAAATGCAAAATTGTTAAGGTAATAAATATTTGTTAGATTGATTCTTAAAGTGAGTCGAGGGTTTCGTGATAAGCAGTTTTGCAAACGATAAACCGATGTGACCGGATATTCGGTTTAACAACTGAGAGGTATGGCTGCGTCGGTAGCAGCCTCCTCAATCGATACGAATTAGCCCTGAATTCCTAAGAAAATATTGTACTGTACTGTAAGATAGTCACTTTAATAGAATTGGCTTCTTTATTTTATGAATAACAATAAATATTAACCATAGAATCAGATCGTATTGTTCTCATGCTGTATCGATTGGTATCAAATCAGTCTGTAATAAAAGTATATCTATATCTATATATATATTTTAGTGTTCAAGTTGCAGTTGCAGTTTCGTATCACCCACAAAATTCTGGTCAAGTTGAAAGAATGAACGCTTTTATCAAAGTAAGTAAAAGTAAAAGTAATTTACACTTTACCATGCCCAGTCATAGCGGCACAATGAAGAGCAGACAGACAATTTAGAATATTTTAGAGGATTAGAGGATTTAATCATATTTAATCAAAGCTGCAGTTCAAATCGTATGTGAAATAAAATGATCACTGGTCACATGCATAATACAGTCAAACGCTAGCCTGGAGACTGGTTTTTACACTATATTGACAAGAAGATTACTATACAATTCACCTGCAAAGCATCCCTAAGTATGAGAAGGCCACGTTTTTTGGTGCGAAACGCAGGATCACACTGTGGAATCCCTCCAAGGCAGATGTCTGGTAGAGAGGGCTCAGCTTTTTTACATCGTTGAGAACGCGTTTATTCATTAGCACCTTCTCCAGGTTGTATGTGGCTTTTGTTGCTAGACGGGAAAAGACAATAGCAAATAGATAAGTTTATAGCAACTAGAGAATATTACAAATGTATAGTTCAGTTACATAATTGCTATTGAATATTGACATACCAGGTTTCAACCATTTGTTTTTGTCAGTGGTAGAGGGATGGAGGCACTTGGGGAAGAGTGGAATGTCATGGACATGCACGTTGTGGATGTGGTTGATAAGGGATGGCCATTTTGCCACGGTTTCCTCTCCACTGGATGGACCTGATGCTGACCAATACAGATGATTTTTGATACTTTTTTCCACAGTTTCAGCTTACCGCAGTCCTTTTCCTTGGAGATGGCATCCACCTTCTTAGTGAGTGCTGAGAAGAGTTTGAAAAAATGTAAGTGGAAGCAGGGCTGTGCTACAAATAATTACTATAAAACTATATTTCTCAAATTATCCTACCTTTACATAAGTGCCACACATCATAAAAGTGGTCAGTGTCTGCTTTTTGCTCCTGGGTGTGTCGGTCTGTCACCAGGGAGGCCACTTTAACACCAGATTGTTTGAGATAATGCAGACTCCAAATCAGCCCCTCCTTTTCCATGCGTGTACTGCTTCCCACTTCATTGCTCTGTGGATGACATACAGACATAACTTTTTTTTTTATAGACTTTACATTTGTTGCAGTCTTTGCTGATAACATTACAACATTACTACACAACCTGATCCCTAGCAACATAATTACAGATTCAATCAAGAAACAAGCAATAAAGAAACTGATTTTTAATTTCCCTCTGTCTGCCCAAGATATTTCAAAACTTTTAGAACAGATTTGAAACATTGTAGAAAGGTTGGTGAGTTTATTAAATTGTCATGCCAGTCAAGTTCTTTTTGTTGTTTTTTTTACACAGGTAATTATTTTTTTTAATAATCTGCTTACTTGTACAAGTTGGATATCAACAATTTTGTTTGTGCGGAGATCCATTGTGGAATAGGAACCATACTTCGCACAATGGCCTGGACTGTCGGCTCTCATATCACCACCAAGAGATACAGTGCCACTCTGTTTCAGGCTGTCCAGCAGGTTGTTTTGGTGTAAACGCCATTTATGAAGCACAGAAGGCAGAATGTAGTGCTGCACATGATTACGATGTGCCATCCTGATGAAAGTCCTCACATGCAATGCACTGAGAACCTGCAATGTAAAATCAAAGAATACCTCTGTTAACAACATTTACCTCTCCAGCACTGTGGGATGCAATGGCCCTTGCAATGAAAATGTAAATAGAAGTGTATTTGTAATGCTGCACATTCACAGCAGTATAGGATGACACAGAATTCTCATATCTGCATATTGATGCATTAAATAAAATAATGAGGAGTAGATTATGTCTGATAGTGCCTGATTACCAAAGACAAGCAAAAGTAACTCACTGGTCAGTTCTGGTGGTGTCATCCAATTCAGACAAGCGGGGAGGTAGCTGGACCCTTCAGAATCTGCAAAGTTGCAGCTAATTACAGATTCCTTGAATGAGGTAAACTCCATGTGTGGACGCTTGGTTGGTGGGCTGCCAGGTGGTACTGTTTTCCGCGGTCTACCAAACAAGCATGGTGCCTTATGCCTGAAGAATATGATTTGTAAGACACATCTGTAACCTCTGTAATCTCCATATATAAGGGTATATTGTGAACTCTCCTATTACTGCTAGCTGGCAGTTTTTGCGGCAACCCCTGCGTTGCGGGGGAAACGCACGACACCGGCCAACTCACGTAAACTCAGATCTGACTGCATACATTCCCTGTCATAGCGACAAGCTGCTGTTGCATAGAGACGTCCCATGTCCTGTTACCGGTGTATTTTCCTCTGAATTTCGCTCAAGACATGAGAACAGTCTAACGTTATATGCACTGACATTACATGAAAATGAAAACAATGTGAACTGACGTTACTGTGCACTAAGTCACCTAACGTTACTGTAATTATAAACACAAAAGTTAACTTACATTTTGCCGGTGGGATGGCTTGACAGGAGGTTGAAGATGAAGACCAGGGATGGAGATGGTCGGTGCGGCCCCATCCGACAGTACAAGCGGATGGTCCATAAAACCCATCTGTCTATGGTAAAAGTTTTTGAAACTGTCCACTGCAAAATGAGCATTGCAGAGGTGGCTGCTGGTGGTGAGTTTCAGGTCTCCATTGCTATGGTGCTTCACAAAATCAATCCAGTTCTTCTTCATCACTTAGTTTTTTGGAAATTTAAATAAAGCGATGGAGCTGATGTGAACAGTTTGGCATCCAGGGATAGACGCATTTTCTGAGTTTTGAAGGCATAACTAACTAGCTAGACTGCCCATAAAATCCTGGAGTGAAAACTGGTGAAAAACAGTTTGAACCTCTAACTCCACATTTCAGTAATGTATCGTTCAAAGTCTTTTCACATGTTTTCAGAAACTATTGTCCAACATATTTATTGTGTTTTGAAAGAAAACATGGAATTGCCTTTACACGGACTTTAAGCTTAATCAATCAAAATGTTGCTCATTTCTTGGATTTGGTTACTTTCATCTTGGACTCTGAATAAATGTAGCATCGTGTTTCTCTTCATTTCTCCAGCAATACCATATTCAAGTCCCACTTAAAAAAAAAAACCCACTAAATGTTATTACTGTCTCAATGCATGAAAACTGCATCTTTATTGCTGATGGCATCATAAAAACAAGAGAAGTGAACATTTCACATACATCAATTATTTCTATGATTTATTGATTTGTACACCCTTTATTATTGTATATTGTCCAGCCATACTATCCAAGGTTTATACTTCCATGTAGACTGACCTGTAGTCAGGAACCATAATGTCACGGAGAGCCTGTCCTTTGGACTAATGGCTTCTTAGATGGGTGTCCTGCTTCTGGATTAAATTAGATGCGCCGCCGCCTCTTCTTTTTAGAACTTTGAGCGCACAGTACCGCAGCAATCAATAGGGCAGCCATCTTCTTTTTGTCTAGCATGTTGCTAATAACCGGCATCAAAGCTTTCAAATAAATCTTTATTGACAGCTGTCAATAGACAGGACAGTCAGCAGGGGCCGACGGGCCGTTTTCACCCGCACAGTTTGAGCTCTCTGGCCGTGTTCGATGATCGGACCGTACAGCGTGAGTACATAAATCGTGAGCTTTGGCTGTACATCGTGGATTACTCGTACAGTGTGTGATGGTATCAACGACAAGATTTTCAAAAATCGTACAGTGTATGCCCGGCTTTAGTGACTTGGACTCGAGTCGCCGTTTTTATGACTTGTGACTTGACTTGACAAAAAATTAAATACTTGAGACTTGGAAGTTTAAGACTCGGGACTTGACTTGAGACACGATGACTTGAAAGACTTGAGTGTTATTCACATCATGTTTTCAGTGTTAATATGAAATGTGAATATAAAATGTGCAAGATTTGCAACATAAAAATTTCGGACAGCCAGACCACCACCTCAAATTTCATCCGTGATTTGTTTTAGCTGTTATTTGTTTCCTTGTAAAAAAAAGGGAATGACTTATGGACATACTGTACTGTGTGTGTGAGCGAGAGAAAGAGTGTGTGAGACAGCAAAGAAATGTGACAGTTTAATGTACTGTAAGTTATTTGTTTTAGCTGTTGTTACTTTGTAAAAGGGGAGCTACTTATGGATATACTGTGTGTGTTCGTGTGTGTGTGACAGAGAGAGAGAGTGAGTGAGTGAGAAATGGTGAGTTTGTGTGTGTGTGTGAGTGAGAAAGTGTGTGTGGGAGAGAGTGAGTGTAACAAAGTTTAATACAAGCTGAAGCTAGATCCAGTCTTAGGGAGCTGGGTACATAAG
This sequence comes from Protonibea diacanthus, assembly GCA_028641955.1. Lineage (NCBI taxonomy): Eukaryota > Metazoa > Chordata > Actinopteri > Sciaenidae > Protonibea > Protonibea diacanthus. The sequence continues at coordinate 22,339,088 of CM053987.1, forward strand.
TAAACAAAGCTACAATACACGGACACCATCAGTTCAGTCCATGAGCTCCACCTGGATATTCTCCGGTTTTAGTGACATGTCAGGCTGCCTGTTTATGCATGGTTCTGGACTGAAAGAATTAACAAGTAGTAACTTTCAGAATCACTTTATTGGCCAGGTGTGTGTACACACAAGGAATATGACTCTGTTTACATGTTGCTTTCAATATATGTATGGACAGTTTGTGTCTATGTGTACATACACCTGGAAAATAAAGGTGATTATCATACTTAACCCTTTGGGGTCTGAGCCCATTTTGGCCGTTTTTTAATACTTTTGATTTTGCCTTTACATACTACATAAAAAATTGTTTGCCATACCCATGCTTGGTATCTTTTTTTTCAGCACAACTTCATCTATATGATCTGCTAATTATTTTTTCACTTTGACCTACTTTATAAACAGACTGGGCACAAAAATACACAGAAATGATCAAATCCGAATTGAAAAAATATACTATTTATTACAATAAAAAACACAAACATGCTCCATGAACTGTTTTGGAACTTGAAAAAGTAAACATAGGTTACAAACATGAACAAATAAATGCAAAATTGAAATAAAGTAATACTTTATACAAATATTTACCATAAAAAGCATGTATATTTATAGGCGTTTTTTAGCTTGTCTTCAAAACAAAGTAAGAGCAAAATTATACAAAAAGCTACACCAGTGCTTTGTACTCCCTCAAAGTCTCAAATAGTGCAAATGTAATATAAGGTAATAAGAGGTAAAATTACATTTTAATTATTATATACAAATTGAGGTGTAATCAAACTATATACAAATATAATATTTCAAACTATATACAATGGATTTTTTATTTTATTTTTTACATTTTTTTATCTGTGCCACTCTGCAAAGCAGTTTCTGTCCACAACAAGACACAGTGCCACATCACAGGACTGGCACTTCCAGGGAGTGAGGTTTCTTTTTTTGTCCACCTGGTGACAGCGTAGACAACCCCTGCGGCCTTGTGTGGCTTTCAGGCTGGCATCTGTTACCACGGCAATGGGAACAGGGATGTGGTCCGCTCTTCTCTTTGTGGACACGCCCATCCTGTCCACCCCACACAGCTGGGACACCAGTTCTGTCTGGAAGTCCTTGTGGGACATGTGCCTCACTTGTTTTGAGGCGCTAATGTCACAATGCAGAAGGTAGGCATTGGTGGTGGCAATATCCACAAGGTGCAAAAACATGGTGCGGTACCAGCGCGCAGCTCTGCGGTGGGTGGAGTAGTACTGCAGCAGCTGGTCGGACAGGTCAACACCACCCATGTTCCTGTTGTAGGCGATGACTGGGGTGGGGCAGGGGATGTTTTTCACTGCCCAGCATCCATCTTTCTCCTTCACCCTCCTCTTGACCACCTCTCCAGAAACTGCTGGATGGATAGTGGAGCACAGAGACACCTCCCGTGTGTCCATCCATTTCACAAAGACCAGGGACCCCTCCCTGATCCATCTCACAGCACCCCTCTCTGATTTTTTGTTGAGAGCATTTTCTCTCCCTTTTGGACACCCCTTCCTGTTCTCCCTGTACGTTCCACAGGCTCCAAACTTCAAATTGTCCAAGTCACGGAACAACTGGGGGCTTGTGTAAAAATTGTCCATGTAAACATGGTAGCCGGTGCCGAGGTATGATGGCTGAATCAGGCGCATCACAGCATCATATGAGAGCCCATGCAATCTGTGTGTGTGTGTTTTGCCTGTGTAAACGTCAAAATTTACTGTGTAGCCATTACTTGAGTCAGCCAACACAAATAATTTGATCCCCCACCTGGTTGGTTTGTCCTTCATGTACTGGGTCATGCCAGTTTTTGCTTTGGTGGCCACAATTCTTTCATCCACAGCCAATTCCCTTCTTGGGTGATAATGTGCCAGACAGGCACCGAGGATGTCGTTGATGAGGGGCTTGATCCTGAACAGCTTGTCGTATTCTGGTGTTCCCTTCTTCTCATCATTTGTTTTGTCCTGGTCTGGGTCACTGGGATGGATGTTCCAAAGCAGAGCCCTGAAACGGTCCCTCGCCATCACTGTAGCTGGAAACGGCACGGATGTAATAGTGTTCTGTTTCCAGTAATCTGTGATGCTTGGCAGTGGCACCAAAGATGTATAAATGAGGAGCCCAAGAAACTTGTAGACCTCTTCAATCCCAGCATCAGCCCATTTGTACTTCTTCCCCATTTCTTTGCTCTTTGCCGCACGCTTGTTGGTGTTGGTGCAGAGTGTTCGCACTGTGGTTGGGGAGAAGTACAGCTGAAACAGGTCCAGAGGTGTATAGTCTGTGTGAGTGTCCACCTGGGCTCCTGGTGTTCTCCGTGGCATGAAGCGGCTTATTTGTGGAGCAGCGTCAGGGTCGCTTCCAGTTCTCCAGGGCTCCAAGCGATGGAGTGGCCCAGCCTGTGGAGATCTGGACCTCACCTGACTCCTACCACGCCCTCTCTGGGTAGGCCTCCGTGTTGAGGGTCCACTATCCTCATATCTGTATACACATGACAACGACAAATAAAAAATTTGTGATTGTTCAGATTATTGTTCATATGCACATGATGGATAGTGAATTCAAATGTGGGCACTAAAATTGTAATTCTCTGGCTCCCTACAGCAATGTGAATACTCATTTTACAAAAGAAAACCTTACAAGTAATAAATAAATATATACAACTAGAAATAAACATAGATAACATAAAATAAAACGCAAAATAAACACTAGAAAAATCAGTATATCCATCTCCTTGAATTGAGTATGAGAGTTCAGATAAAGGGGGAAACAAAATGCTCTCTTTATTTATCAGTTCAGCCCTGCTCTGTATACATAAACCTACCTATATATATATCACGTTATTTACATATCAGACGGTTTTATAACGTTTACAATACAGCAGTAAATAAAACAAAAGCTACAAATATTCATGATTACTTTGACTTACCTCTCATCACCGGCGACATCGTCGGTGACAAAAGACGGGTCGGTCACCTCATCCTCATCGTCGCTCTCCTCCTCCTCCTCAGACGATGAAGATGAAATAGTTTCACCTTCGTCATCGTCCTCGGCAAAAAACAGCCTGAGGGCTTGATGGACATCCAATGACCGCTTCATTTCCGTCTCAAAAACTCTGTCTTCTTGCTTTTCTGTCGCTTACAAACACTCTTCTTCTTCAAAATACTCCGTCTTCTCCGCTAACTCCCGCCGCAAACTCCCGCCGCAAACTCCCGCGGTTGACCCCCCTCCCCACCCCACCCCCAGTCTGATGTCTCCGTTTTTTTTATATTGGTCACGTACAGTAGTATCAGCAGATTTTAACACTTTTTCCCGTTTTGTAAAATCACTAGTAATGACGAAGATATGGAAAGAAATGCAACACCTGGCCCCTCCCTCCCACCCACCCACCCCATTTTACGCTCGGATATTTATTTTTTTTTACGGCCAAATTAAAACTATCTTTTATCCGGTTTTACGTGGTGTATCAACGTCAAATAAAAAATAGGAGATAGTTTCAGGTCCGCACTTTCAGGGAAAGTTGACGGCAGAGCTCTAGGTGATCTATTTTTTTTTTTACACCGCTTAGAAGACGTTATGCGATCTGATCACGCCGGCGTGATCATAGACCCCAAAGGGTTAATGAATGAGTACAATGTATGTTTATATTTGTGCTCTCAATCATATTTCTGTTATTGTTTTTCTTTATGTAACCGGCGAGTTTCTAACTTCGTCTGCGTTGTGTTTTGATGAAAAGGCCCAGACCAGGATATCTTTGGAGGCGATCTCCGTTTATTCTGACAAAAAGGTGTAAATAACAACAAAATCCTCCGGTCATTCGTTACGAACTCGAGCTCCTCTCCCAAGTACAATAGCAAAAAGGGGGAAAAGATAATACATTAAAACACAGAAAACATACCTGACAAAAAGGTGTAAATAACAACAAAATCCTCCGGTCATTCGTTACGAACTCGAGCTCCTACACAAATTAAATGACACAGAAATATGTTAACGTGCTACACAATAAGTTTAAACTAGCAAATAAACTTATAATTGTAGTTTAGCAGAGGCTAAGACACGTAAATTTCTGTGACGACAATGTCGCTTACCTCTCCCAAGTACAATAGCAAAAAGGGAAGAGGTGAGGGCGTGAGACACATTTATAGGGGGCCCCCAAAAGTGAACGTCGGGGTACAGAAACCGAATCTCAAACGTTCCACATATTGGCTCAGGAGACCGGACATGTCAGGTTATAACTATTAGAACAGATTTTGTGTAATTATAATACAAAATATAACTGTTATATATTTGACTCTGTGACACACATTACTGCTGTATAATTGACCCTGTTACATTTAGACTCTACCTGGCAGTCCTCCACTTCAATGAAAGTGCTGGGCGTCCCTAAGCTGCAGCATCAGCTGGTGAGGTGCTATTCAGATTGAACTTCCCAACAACCACAACAGCTAAGACAGTGAAAGTAGAACCAACCATCGGTACGTTTTACAACCTTTTATTAAAAATAGCAATAAATCAAAGAATGTGCCAACATCAGACAAAGGACTCATCTCTGTACTTGTCCTGTTAGATCTTAGTGCCGCATTTGACACCATTGACCATCAAATTCTTTTACATAGACTGGAGCATCAAGTTGGTATCAAAGGAACCGCCCTAAGCTGGTTTAAAGTCATATTTCTTAGATCGATCTAGCCAGGCACAGTAATGGTTGAAGATGCAGTCACATCTCTCTCTCTCTCTCTCTCTCTCTCTCTCTCTCTCTCTCTCTCTAACTCTATCACAGGTTCCACCGCTACTGTAATCATACTATCATTTATTGTATTTCATTGTAATTGTACAATATGTTTGTGTTGATTTGTTCTGTACACGTGACATCGATTGCACGTCTGTCCGTCCTGGGAGAGGGATCCCTCCTCCTCTTCCCCCATCCCTCTTCCTGAGGTTTCTTCCACCTTTTTTCCCTGTTAAAGGGTTTTTTGGTGTCATAGCGACAAGCTGCTGTGCATAGAGGCGTCCATGTCCTGTTACCCGATGTATTTTCCTCTGTTTTAGCTCAAGACATGAGAGCAGTCACAACATTATAATACCTGACGTACATGAAAATGAAAACAATGTGAACTCAGGTACTATTGCCTAAGTCACCTAGCGTTACTGTGACCTCAGCACAAAAGTTGTTTTTGTTTGCGGTGGCGGATGGCGACAGGAGTTGAAGATGAAGACCAGGGTGGAGATTAGTCGGTGCGGCTGTCCACGACAGTACAAGCGGATGGTCCATAAAACCCATCTGTCTATGGTAAAAGTTTTGAAACATCCCTGCAAAATAGGCATTGCAGGTGGCTGCTGGTGGTAAGTTTCAAGGTCTCCATTGCTATGGTGCTTCACGAAATGTCCAGTTCTTCACTTCATCACTTCGTTTTTGGAAATTTAAATAAGCGATGGAGCTGATGCCAGAACATTTTGGCATCCAGGGGATAGACACATTTTCTGATTTAGGCATAACTAACTAGCTGAACTGCCATAAAATCCTGGAGTGAAAACTGGTGAAAAACAGTTTGAACCTCTAACCTCCCACATTTCAATGTACTACGTTCAAGAATGCTGCATGTTTTGAAACTATTGTCCAACATATTTATTGTGTTTTGAAAGAAAACATGGAATTGCCTTTACGGACTTTAAGCTTAATCAATCAAAATGTTGCTCATTTTCTTTGGATTTGGTTACTTTCATCTTGGACTCTGAATAAATGTAGCATGATGTTTCTGTTTGTTTCTCCCAGCCTTACCTATTCAGTCCCACCCAAAAAAACCCACTAAATGTTATTACTGTCTCAATGCATGAAAACACATCACTTTGGCCACTGTTGTATCATAAAAACAAGAAAGTGAACATTTCCACATACATCAATTATTTCTATGATTTATTGGTTGTACACCTTTATTATTGTATATTGTCAAAGCCATACTATCAGGTTTGTACTTCCATGTAGACTAACCTGTAGTCAGGAACTGCATGTAATGTCACGGAGAGCCTGCTCCTTTGGACTAATGGCTTCTTAGATGGGTGTCTACTTCTGGATTTAAAAGGTGTTACTTTCTCTGAGGTAACTAAAGTCATCCACAGACATCCTTAGAGTCCCCGAGGAATCCTTTCATATCATCCACCTACTTTTACACGCACACACACACACACACACACACACACACACACACACACACACACACACAAACAAAAGACAGAGTTCAAAATGAAAAAATTGCAGAATCATGGTGACATGATAAAGCTGACATGAGTCCAATTTTGCTTTGAGTGTACTGTTGTGATATTGTTAATACATATTTGACAGTAACATTATAGCAAACTTACATCTGTTGAGATACATTTAAAAACATGTGTGTTTAAGCGTATTGCTGATTCTATCATAAAGCAAAGGCATAATGTTTATTGATCTGCGCTTTATATGGCTAGGCTTCTGGGTGTGAAATTACAACAAGAGCTCGAAATCCAGCATAATTTATCAGCCAAATGCTGGTAAAATATGCAAGTGGTGGCTTAACGCAAATCTATTGAGTCATAGCTAATTAAAGCGTGAACATTTACTGGCGCTACTAACTGGAGGACAAAAAAGTTCATTTGTACCCTATTGATTCAAAACTGTTGTTGTGACTTGTAACGGTCAAAACGTAGATACTTGAGGGTACAGCTTAGCCGTTTGTTATCCAAGTTAAAGTAAACACCTCCAATTCCTGTAAAATGGACAACGTACTGTCCGCGTTTCCTGAGCCATCTCTGTCCAGATGCGCTGCCTTTATATTCTTTAGAACTTTGGCGCGCTGATACACGCGGCAATCAATAGGGCAGCCATCTTCTTTTATCTAGCATGTTGCTAATAACCCGGCGTCAAAGCTCTCAAATAAATCTTTATTGACAGCTGTCAATGAACAGGACAGTCAGCAGAGCGGCCAGGCCATTTTCACCCGCTGGTTGAGCTCTCTGGTGAAATTGTTCCGATGATCGGACCGTGCAATTGTGATACATAAATTGTGAGCTTTGGCTGTATATGGTGATTACCGTACAATTGTGTGATGGTATCAGCGACAAGATTTTCAAAAATCATTACAGTGTATGCCCGGCTTTGGTGACTTGTTCGAGTCTCGTTTTTATGACTTGTGACTTGACTTGACAAAAAATTAAATACTTGAGACTTGGGATTTAAGACCGAGGACTTGACTTGGGAACACGATGGCTTGAATGGCAGGTGTTATTCATCATGTTTCAGTGTGAATATGAAATGTGAACTCAAAATGTACAGATTTGCAACATAAAAAAATTCGGACAACCAGACCACCACCTCCATTTCATCCGTGATTTGTTTTGGCATATTTGTTTCTTGTAAAAAAAAAAAGGGAATGACTTATGGACATACTGTACTGTGTGTGTGAGCGAGAGAGAAAGGTGTGTGAGACAGCAAGAAATGTGACAGTTTAATGTACTGCTTAAGTTATTTGTTTTAGCTATTTGTTGCACAGCAAAAGGAGCTACTTATGGATATACTGTGTGTGTGTGTTTGTGTGTGTGTGACAGAGAGAGAAAGTGAGTGAGTGAGAAATATGAGTGAGTTTGTGTGTGTGTGAGTGAGAAAGTGTGTGGGAGTGAGTGTAACAAAGTTTAATACAAGCTGAAGCTAGATCCAATCTTAGGGAGCTGGGTACATAAGTAAACAAAGCTACAATACACGGACAGCATCAGTTCAGTCATGAGCTCACCTGGATATTCTCCGGTTTTAGTGACATGTCAGGCTGCCTGTTTATGCATGGTTCTGGACTGAAAGAATTAACAAATAGTAACTTTCAGAATCACTTTATTGGCCAGGTGTGTGTACACACAAGAATATGACTCTGTTTACATGTTGCTTTCAATATATGTATGGGCAGTTTGTCTATGTGTACATACACCTGGAAAATAAGGTGATTTATCATACTTAATGAATAAGTACAATGTATGTTTATATTTGTGCTCTCAATCATATTTCTGTTATTGTTTTTCTTTAGACTCTACCTGGCAGTCCTCCACTTCAATGAAAGTGCTGGGTGTCCCTAAGCTGCAGCATCAACTGGTGAGCTGCTATTCAGATTGAACTTCCCAACAACCGCAACAGCTAAGACAGTGAAAGTAGAACCAACCATCGGTAAGTTTACAACGCTTTATTAAACCGTAATAAATCAAAGAATGTGCCAACATCAGACAAAGGACTCATCTCTGTACTTGTCTGTTAGATCTTAGTGCACGTTTGACACATTGACCATCAAATTCTTTTACATAGACTGGAGCATCAAGTTGGTATCGAACACGCCCTAAGCTGGTTTAAGTCATATTTCTTAGATCTCTCTCTCTCTCTCTCTAACTCTATCGGGTTCACAGCTACTGTAATCCATACTATCATTTATTGTATTTCATTGTAATTGTACAATATGTTTGTGTTGATTTTGTTCTGTACGTGACATTTCCTGAGGTTTCTTCCACCTTTTTTCCCTGTTAAAGGGTTTTTTGGTGGGCAAGTTTTTCCTCACTCGAACTGAGGGTCTAAGGACAGAGGGTGTCACTCCCTGTACAGATTGTAAAGCCCTCTGAGGCAAACTGTGTTTTGTGACTTTGGGCTATATAAATAAAATTTGATTTGATTTGATTTGATTTGATCTATTACACCAGTGAAAAATGGAAAAATAGATCATTTCACAAAGTATATTAATTTTTTCTCTCTTATGTTGTCTTATAGGTTATGTTGGACCTAATCTTTGAGAAGGTTTTCCTAAACTCTGGCCCATACGTGGATGAGGTGCAGAAGATCCCCATCCCTGAGGATCTCGCAGCCCAGTTTGCAAGACCAGGGAAGCAAGAGGTTGTAACTGGCTATGTGTTGAGGTTCAATCAAGGACCGGTCTGACCCCGCGTAGCTTTCTTGACTGTCTGGGTCGTCTCTGTCGCACCACACAGCTGAGCAGTACCACCCTGTTTCTCCGGCCAAGAAATCCCCAACACCAGCTCCTGTAGGCCAAGTATCTGTAACAACTAAAACAAAGTGTGCATAATGGTCAGTCTAAACTACACAGTGACATGCTTTTATAACATGACTGCTGTTCCAGGTAGTATATTGAATAACTTTGTTTTCAAAAGTTGTGATGTTTGAAGTAATCATGACAATAAAGGTAAACTGTAACTGGATTGTTTTGTGTGCCTTCAGTGTTTGATATGTAACATGATAACAAGTGACAGATTAACAGTAAGCAATGTAAGATAGAGGGGACAGTATTTTATTGTACTTTAATCCTTACTCATTTATATTACAATAGTAACACACTACGTCTATGAATAAAAGAACTTACTGCTCTATTCCTCTCAGCTGTAGAGGCCCATAGTCTGCTCTGTAGACAGATAACACACAGATTCAAGGCAGGCTGGTGGTCAACCATGCATGTTGGTGGGCTGGAACCTGCTGTACACACGCACACGCACGCATACACACACACGCACAGCTACGCATGCACACGCAGAGTCATGTGCCCACAAACACATACACACACACACAAACACAGACTTCAAAGCTACAGGTGTGTAAACATGCTTTTATCTTTGATGGGTATAAAAGCTCAACACCTCTAAGGTCACATTTTAGTCTGAGATAGCACCATGAAGATGGTTTGTGGATGTTCAGCAAGATGCACCCTCTACCTTTGCAGCAACCTCCCATCATCCAGGAGCTCCTCCTGACCCATCACCCAAAAAGAAAAGGTGCCAATTCTGCCCTTCATGACTAATGCCAAAACAAACCAAATGCCACATATGCATATATTTGCAAAACACACACCATTACAATCACATACTGCCACTCATTCAAGTGAAGACAT
>CM053987.1:22353488-22369666 GCA_028641955.1 Protonibea diacanthus
AGACAGAGACAGACAGCCAGGCAGACAGAGATACAGAAAGACACCCGGAAAAGACACAGACAGACAGAAAGACAGAAACCAAGACAGACAGACACCCAGAAATACAGAGAACACAGACCGACCGACCGATAGACAGACACCCACCCAGACAGACAGAGATACAGACAGACAGACACCCACCCAGACAGACAGATACCTAGTGTTGTCTCATGGTCTTCAGCTTGGTTCTTGATCCGCAGACTGGATGCAACTTTAAAACTCCAATTTTTCAGGTCCATAATTGGTCAAATAATGTTAATCCACTTCAGCAGGCAAAAATACACAGGATTCATCAGGATTGGCAGCAGCTTTTATTATCTTTACAGACAACAAGAGCCCAAGTTCCCCATGGAAGAACTGAATTCACTGACTCTGACTTTCTCTTATATACTGTATGCCTATTTCCAATGTCCCCCTGTCTGTTTATGTCTATGTCCAGTCTATCACCACACAACTTCTGATAAGACCCAATTACTGAGTTTGCTGACTCGGGCTTTTCTCTTACACCTGTGTGCCTATCTCCAAAGTCCCCCTGTCTGTCTATGTCTATGCCCAGCCTATCACTACTCAACATCTGATAAGACCCAATTACTGAATCCACTGACTGGGGCTTTGAAGTTACACTGGTTTTTTAACAGTCACTCTAATGACTCTATCTTTACACCATTACGTTACAGAACCATATTATATTTTCTAAAAAGTTTAATATGTTTCACACTGTTACAAGTTACATATTTATATGTTTCACATTTAAACATACTAGTAATCAAGTGCTCACTACTTCATTAATCTTTGTGCTCTTACACTCATATATGTTTCACATTAAGTCATACTAGAAATCAAGTGCTCACTACATTAATTTTTGTGCTCTTACACTCATATTCGTAAAACCAGATGTTTACTATATTGTCAAAACATGGTGCGTTCTATCTAGCATACAGCATTCTTTGTGATTATATGATTATATGTGCATTTTAGCTTTTCAAGAATCATATTACTTTAATCATACTTCACCTCAAAAAGGGGCTCTGCTTCAGTGATTAGACAATGGTTAAAATGTTTTAGCAAATGTTTTAGCATTAGCATGACTATTAGCATAATGATTAGCACAGTGCTTCAATGTTTATATTGGGTTATATATGTTTCTTTAAAGCTTAAAGCAAATCTCATTAAATCAGTGAAAACCCATTAAATCAGGGAAAACCATCTAGAAATCATGTTAAATCAGAGAAAACCAATCAACTTCTTAGAGTATTGTATATTATGCACTCAGTAGATCTAGCAGTGTGCACCAAATTTTATACTACATATCCCCCCTTTGTGACTGGTAACACAAGGTCACAACCCCCATAAGGCTGCTATTGAGAGAAGCTAATAAACAACATGTCATCTTAATACAACACGGAGCTTTTCTCCAGTAGCGGGAAATTTAGCACACGTGCCACTACATCTGCTTCTACGAGATGCAGTAGTACACATGAGCAAAAATTATCTATAATGACCTTAGTGTGCAGCAAAGAATGGGCATGATTTTAGCATAGAGGTGGTTCAGCATTCAGTAGTATGACATACAGTGATTTGTCTATGTGAGAGAACTATCAAGCAGTCCACAGCATAACACACCATCCAGTGTTTACATCACAGAACACAGTATGTCCATGATGTTACTAGCGGTAGTGACGAGGCTGGGCTTTTGCCAGCTGCTGACGCAACAAGTCCTCCATGAATTGGGAGCTGTTAGCCATCCTCTGATGTGCTAGGTTGAGCTCTCGTTGCAGGTACCCCTCTCACATGGAGCGGTGTTGTTGTACCTCTGCCAGTTGCTGCTGCGTCGTCATGAGCTCATACCGCAGCCTGGAGTTCTCAGCTGCCTGCTCTCTGATGCGTCGTGCCTGAGCTCTTCTATGGCGGTGGGCATTCCGGTTTCTCATTGCTCTGAACCTCAGCATGCGTAATCCAGCAGCCCTAGCAGGATTCTGGGCCAATTCATCATGATGCATGAGCAAGTATTGGCGAAATTGTCCCATATCCATGTCTGCCAGCTGTGGGCCCGTGATTTGTTGTGGCCCTGGAAGAAGACTTGCCCATGATGCTTGTGCTGGTTGTGGTTATGGTGGTGCTGGCTGCGGCTGTGGCAGTGGGTTTACTACTGTCATATATGGTTGTGGACGTGGTAACTGGTACAGTGCCTCTGCTGGTTCATACTCATCATCAGAATCGGGGTCCTCGCTGTCTGCTGTTGATGGAGAATTTTTTGGGTCTGGATGGTTTGGACGTTGTCATGAGAATTTTAAAGAAAGACCCTTCAAAAAGGAAGACTGAATTCAGAGTATCAAAGTTTAAGTTGAATTTATTATTCTTGTACAAGAAGGAGCGTTTAACAGTGGAACACACAAAAGGGGTTACAGAGAAAAGCCTCCTCGTGGAGCTCTAACAGTTAGTTTTTAATGAGCTGTCTCGGACACCTCTCCACTGATACGGATAATATCATAACGTCCTTCAGATTTTCTATAGGTTCTTCATTGTGCTGTGGAATAAAGACCATAAAAACAAGTGCGTCATTTTCAGCAGGTACTTCTCCTCTCATTGGCACGTAGGTGGACTCTTCTACTCGCTCAAGCTGAACACATTCTTCATACTCGTCCTCATTCCCGTATCTCATCACAACCTGTCCTCCAAAGTCACCTCATGCGTCTCGAACTGATCAACCGTGGAGACAGGCTGATAGAACAATTGTTGTTTCGTTAGTGTGGTAGTAATCAATCTTTGCATCAATTCTCTCATACATACAATACAACAGCATCCACATTTTTATTTATTGTAACCCACAAGGTAAAGAATGATTCAAATCCTGCTGCCACCCGGTTTATAGCCTTCATCTGTTTGGCTGTTTTATTTATTACTTATCTGTAGGTATCGGTGCTCGTTTGCAATGTGTCAGGTGTAACCACGTTGTTCTCTCAGCTATGCGTACTGCTGTGGGTGTTGCGAGTAGTACTTGAAATGGACCTTCCCACCTCAGAGAACTCCAATTCTTCCATTTAAGCATTTTGGTAAATATCCAATTTCCTGGCTTCACAGGTATCTCTTGGTCAAGGACCGGCTCTGTGGGTGAGAGAACTGTAGACATAGACATTTCAACATTTTGCTCATATAATCTACAATTGTTTCTGTCAATTCTGTGTCATTTCCCTTTAAGTTAATCAAAGGTACTCTGTAAGGTCACTCAGTTTAGCAATTACATCATTTCAGAAATGTGGTCCATTATCACAATATATGATTTCTGGAAAACCAAATCTTGGTGCAATATGTGTTGCTAGGGCTTTAGCTACTGTTATTGCATCATTTCGTGTAGTTGGAATAACTTCAATCCATTTTGAATATAAGTCTATGATCACTAGACAATACTTTTTGTTTTCACATTTATTTAATTCAATGAAATCCATGCATATTGTATGAAATGGGTATTCTGGTCTTGGTCTTAATCTACCTTGGACATTTTGTTTTTCACACAAGACGTGATGCACAAAAATTTTTTGCGTAATTTTGGAATCCATATGCTGTATATATTTTATTTATTAGCTCATACATCCCCCCTGTTGACACATGGGTGTCCATGTGTCAATTCTGCTGCAAACTGAAATAATTTTTTGGAAGTATGTATTTGCCCTCTGGTCATTTCCATAACTCATTATCAGATAATGTCGCCCCTGTTCGCCCAAGATTGTTTTTCTGATTCAGGTGAGCTCTGTTGCATGTCTTTTAAAATGTCATGGTCAATGTCTGTGATCTCCTCAGCTGTGTATATGTCCTGGTATTATTGTCTAGCAGCAGCTATCTTTGCTTCCTCATCTGCTTTGCGATTACCTTGTGACACTAAGTCAGTTCCTGTGTGGGCTGCACACTTACATATCTGAAGTGGCAATTGTACAGCTTTTAATGAGGCTAAAATCAGATTTGTATGCAAAATCTGCTGCTTGTGCTGAGAAGTGGGGTGCGAGTGCTCTGGATTTTAACACTTTGTCTATAGTTACCACTGCATATCCACTACTGTTTGTTCCATCAGGATTCTTTTTACATGATCCATCTAAAAACATCACTACATCCGGATTTTGTAACGCCACATCAGTTAAATCCGCTCTCGGCAACACTTTTTCTGTTGTTTCAGCTACACAATCATGTTTAGTGCCCTCTGTTTCATTTGGTAATAGCGTTGCTGGATTTAAAATTGTACACCTTTCAATAGTTAGATGAGGCTGAGAGAGTAAGATGGTCATACAATTGAGATGTCGAGCTGGAGATATGAAGGCTATTTTTGACTGTGTCAGTAAAGCGTCTACAGCATGTGACACCTTTAGTGTCAATGGATGAAACAAGACAATTGTAGCTGAACTCTGTATTGCTAAGGCTGCGGCCTGTACAGCTTGTAGACACTGTGGCATTGCTCTGGCTATCGGATCTAATTTAGACGAATAGTATGCTATGGGTCTAAGTTTTCCTCCAAAAGGTTGGGTTAGCACACTGGTCATAAATCCACTTCTAGCATCACACATTTGTATAAATGGTTTCTTATAATCTGGGAGTGCTAAAACTCCTGAACTCACTAGTAATCGTTTTACTTGTACAAACGCATGTTCTCCCTCTGGAGTCCATGTGATCACATCATTAGCTGCCATAGGTTGATCATAGATAAGCATTTAAAGTGGATGTGTTACTTCAGCATAATTTGCGATCCATGCTCTACAGAAATTAGTCATTCTTAGAAAAGACATAATTTGTTTTTTAGTCTGTGGTTTGGGTGCGTGTAATATTGCAGCTTTTCGATCTTCATCTAGGTGTTTACCTTCAAGAGAGATATTGAAGCCTAGATATTTCACTACTTCTTTCCATAGTTGCAATTTACTTTTGCTTACTTTGTGACCCTGTTCTGCTAAGTATTTTAAAAGAGCAACAGTGTCAGTTTTGCAATCCTGTTCATTTTCTGAGGCTAGCAAAATATCATCAACGTATAATAATAGCTGGCTTCCTCTCGGGGGAGTAAATTGTGCTAAGTGAGATGACATTGCCATTGAAAAGATGGTCGGGCTTTCACAATATCCTTGTGGGAGTCTTGTGAATGTATACTTTTTACCTCTATACTGAAATGCAAACCAAAATTGATCTTCCTCGTGAAGTGGTATAGAGAAAAAATGCATTAGCCAAATCTACTACTGTAAAATATTTAGCTTTTGGATTGAGTTCATTTAGTAGCGTGTGCGGGTCTGGAGCAAGGGGAGCATGTGGTATTACTGCTTTGTTTACTGCTTGTAAATCCTGTACCATCCTCCATCCTGTCGATGGGGCAGCTTTCTTTACAGGAAACAAAGGACTATTGCACACTGCATTTGGGCACTCTCTAATAACTCCTGCATTCAGTAAATCCTGTATTATTGGTGCTATTCCTTCTTCAGCTTCTGGTTTAAGTGGATACTGTCTCTGATACGGCCTGTGAAAGCCTTTTGGAGTTATTTTAACTGGTTGTACCCCCTTAATGAGTCCCACATCAGCTGACCCCTTGGACCATAATTCCTGAGGTATATTGGTTAGCTCTAACTCTTCTTCAGCAGTTAGAGTGTATCAATCGGTGATAGAATCTAGGCTAGTTTCTCCACTGAGGTGAACAGCCTTGACTACTTGTGTGACCCAGTTTAAATGGGTGCAATACACATTCAGTTTGGGTGTGAAGCACTTTCCCTCCCACTTCTTTCCACTCACAGTTTGATCTTTTTATTTTTGAGATAAACCCACCCAAATCCTTCCACTGTGAATCGATCGGTTTTGAACACGAAATGTGTGGTGTGAGGTCTCCTCTAAACAGTTTCATCTCTGGTTTCTGGAGGCTCACTGCCCCAAGCACAATTTCCTTTTTTGTCCCAGTATAATTCAGTGAGAGTTACTTACAGCTGGGCTCTTTAAAGAATTTATCATGATATTCTTTGTCTTGTCCGTGCTTGTGTCGAAAGTACATAGTGCAGTATAACTGTTCGGGTGTGTGTGTTTCAACATTTTTCTCTATCTCAGCAGAAGGAATGCAGGTTTTTACAAATTTCATTAATTCTTTGAATTAGATCTAAACTGTACCAGTAATTTAATGTTAGTCCTTCGCGCACAAACATTTCTATTTCGTCCTCATCATCACTGTCTGCTGTTTTTAGATTTACACGGCATGCTTTCATACCAGAACCATTTTGGTCTGGTACCACTGCTATCCCTAATTTCGTCATTAAATCTCTCCCTAAGAGGTTAACGGGACACAGTTGTGATAACACCACTGAGGATAGTATGCTTTTCTTTGTTTTAGGATCGCTTATTTTTAGTGGTTTGGTTAAAGGTTTGATAGTTACATGCCCTGTGGCTGATCTAACTCTTAAACTGCTATTTGGCTACAAAGGAAAATTTGTTCCTGTTTCGCTACATCGCACGACTGTTCTGCAGGCTCCAGTGTCAGACAAGAAAGTTATTGCTTTCCCTTGCACCTCTAATTTTATCCATGGCTTAGTTCCTTCCTGTGATAGTAAAATCTCAGCTGTTTGTAACTGCCTCATCTGTTGCTGTGCTTGTGTCTGTGATGTCATCTATCTGTATGTGTGTGTGTGTGTTTGCATCTACATGACCTGCTTCTGGAGTTAGTCATGCGGCATGATCCTTTTCTTTCCTGTCCTGCCTGGGCTCCGCTCCTTTGCCTCCTCCCGCTCTCCATCCTCCCCTCCTCCCTCTGCTCCTCGAAGCTTTGCAGTCTCTCGCATAATGTCCGAATTTTCAACAATTGTAGCACGTATCGTTGTCCATTCCTCTGTTCTCTCCACCTCCACGTCCTCTCCCCCTCCCATGGTTATCTCGGAAGAAAAGTTCACCAGTGTTACTATCATAGCACAAAAATGCATTTGCATCTTTTTTCTTTTTTTCTTCAATTGTTTCTTCTGCATGAATTGCATAATCAATGGTTCTCTGCAATCCTTCATTTTTCCAAGCAATCAAATGTTTCCTTATGAACTGACTGATTTCTGGTCTGAATCCAATCATGAGTGCGTTTTTTAACTGCATGCTGTACGGGCTGTTATCAGCATTATTTACAGGTATTCCACTGTTTATACGGAACACCTTTTTTATCCTTTTAACAAAAAGTAGCACCGGCTCTGCAGGTCCCTGTTTGCACTCTGACACTCTTGAGTAATTTGCCTGTCCTCTGTAATGTGCAACCACTCTTCCCAGTAGTGGGTCTACTCGAGCAGCATAATCTACATGTCCAAATGGAATCGGTTCTTGATTAATAAGGGGGTCCCAATTTCCCCTTATTTGGCACCATAGTTTTGGTATTATTGTTCTGACTGGTCTTTCTACTTCTACAGTATTTAAACCAAAACTCTTGAAGAGTTGATTAATTTCTTCAGTAAAAGCTTTGCCATCCTCTTCAGGACGAGTTATGGTTTTTGTTGCGTCTCTAACATCCTGGTCTGTCCATGCTCTAAATACGCTCACTGTGAGTGGCTGCACTGCTCCATCCACATTTATGCCTGCCCTAGGGTTAGGTAGCTCAATCATAGGTGCGATGAGTGTCGTGTTATATTCATCATCATCTAAATTCATTCCTTTGTGACTCTGTGTCTCATTTACATATGTGGAGTGGCTGTATACTGTACCGCTTTGTGTCTTTGGAGGAGATTGAGGGATCTGTGGAGTCATCTCTCCTCTTTGTGGTGTGACATTAACCCTCAGGAAGGGGTTGTGGGGTGAGTGGACGGGAGGCAGCGGAGCAGTTGGTGCTGCAGGAGGAGGCCGAGGTGCGGGATAAAGCGGAGGATCCGGACAGAGCCCATATGGCACGTACTCGTTATCACACTGGTGGTCTCGGGCAGAAAACAAGACAGGATATATGTTAGTTTGTTTTCCACTGCTCTGTTGAACTTCTTCCTGTTTATCTACATTTTCTTGTCTTGCAACTTTCTCTTCTTCTTCTCTTTTCTTTCTCTGAATACCGGCTTGTCTGGCCCTAGCTTCTATCAGCCACAACTTGGCCTGTAACAGTCCCTCTTTCTTTGACTTACCTTTCCTTTTCTCCTTCTCACTAATGGCTTTCACTAACTCTTCACATTCCCCTACATCTAATCTGCCTACAAAGTCATACTTCTCCTACTCCTGCCATCTCTTAAGGTATTTAACATTATCAGGATTTAATGTTTCCATACGTTTGGCATCTCCGCTATATCGTTCTATTTTACGACTCTGACTGTTCCCCATTTTTGAGGGGTTATTTATTCCTGTATTTACTTATTTATAGTTTATTATTATTATTCACAAATTATAAGATTATTTTACTTCCTTTATTCTGCCCTTAACAGCCAACCAGTTTATATGGAGTTCACCTGAGCAGCTGGTCCGATCAGTGAAACATACGGACTTTCGTCTTTTTATTTCACTGAGACACTGTTAATAGCTATTACTATACCCTTTTTTTTTTTTTTTTGTGGTTGGCCTCGTCACTGTCTCCTCTTTCTGCTGGTCCTGGCCTACGCCAAAATGGGGAATGGAGAACCTTGTGGCGGAGGTTTTTCAGTCAATACACTTGCAGGTTTTTTCCAGTGCCGTTGCTTCCAGAGGAGAACAGATATTGGGGCCCCACATGTCATGAGAATTTTAAAGAAAGACCCTTCAATAAGGAAGACTGGATTCAGAGTATCAAAGTTTAAGTTGAATTTATTATTCTTGTACAAGAAGGAGCGTTTAACAGTGCAACACACAAAGGGGGTTACAGAGAAAAGGCTCCTTGTGGAGCTCTAACAGTTGGTTTTTAATGAGCTGTCTCTGGCACCTCCCCACTGATACGGATAATATCATAACGTCCTTTTTTGGTTTCCTGCTCAGTAATGAGCAGGGCATTCCTTATCCAAATGATACTTCTCTAATCTGTCTCTCCTGTCCTTGTACTATTAATTTATAGCTATCTCTCCCTGCCGGACTCAGCAAAACACACAGCAAATAAGGGAAGTGGACGAGACATGCAAAAAACAAGATGCTCACACACTATATGAGTTAAAGGATCTGAAACACCAGTATAATCCTAATTTTTACAACAGACGTGCAGACCCTTGTGCAGGCACAGGGGTAGCTGTTAGTCCAGCAGCGAATGATGGACTTGGCACTTCATCATCCATTCTCACAGGTGGTGCTGTTTCTGTGGACTCCGTCTTTAGCAGGAGTTGCAGGAGTTGTGAAGGTGGTCCCACTGCTGGAGGTGGGGATGGTGATATGGGAGAGTAGAAGGTCTGTACCAGCTGGTCTTTGGGTGTAGGCAGATCAGGAGAGGTTGGAGAGTAGCTGATGAGTCCCTCTAGTTCCTCACCATCCGAGTGACGGTCCTCCGCTGTCGGTCTCCACCAGATGCTGCTATCAGGGTGACCACGGAGTGCGTGATCACATCTGCCAGAGTTTGGTCGGGGGGGGTTCTCTGCCATCTTAGACTGATGGAATAATCATGAGTTCCCCTCAACGACCCACCCACACATTTCTCCCCAGGCCATAATCCCCAAGAAACCCTGTTGGTACTGCCCCTGAAATAACCCTCAGTCGGTCATTATATAGATTGTACTGGGTTCTGTACTTATCTGAGCTGTCTCTAACTGCTGCCTTACCCCTCTTATGTAGTGCTGCATGAGTGCTAAACAAAACATCAGTCCCCCAACACACTGTAATTACCTGTACTTGAGCTATTGTACATACAGGCATGCATACCCCTAATGATGTGTTCACTATGTCATATTTGTATGTTATGGATGCGTTTCTGGTGTTCACGATCATCCCTCTGGGCAGGTCATATGAATGCGTTTCCAGATTTGTGCAGTGCATAGATTGTATTCGAATTGTTGCCTCTGGTGGCAGTGGATATGTCTCAGAATGCAATGAGCGGTGTCAAAGAAATCATCGAGTCCAGTTGAGGAGTTTGCTGTGGTGGTGTGTTTATTCAGAAAGCATGCCAGCACGCTGGTGAATTGATGGTCACAGAGGGTATCTGGTCCAGTGAGTTGACCAGGAGCAAATGAAGACAAACCCTTTTATACAGAAAACAGCCATATGTAAATAGGGATGGAGCAAAAGGTAGGGAGGGTAAGGAAAAGGATTGGACAACAAAGGGTAGAGGGAGAGGAGGGGGATCATCTTTAAATCAAACTCTGTTTGCTTTTCCAATTTAATAGGAAAAGCCTAGATCACATTTGTTGGCCCTTCTGCTGGAGGCGCCATAAACAGGGTAGGCTTCGACTTAAACAATGGTGTTGGGGTGATTCCCAGACATTGTTTGGTTACTCAGTTAGCAAGTCCACACTGCCCCCAATGTGTATTACCTTGATCAAGGGACCAGCTCAGTAGGGGTTACAGGCTAGGCCCAGACAAATACTACTTGGCTTCAAGTTTTCTATGTATCAGTATGTATTTTCTTCATCAATCCATACTTTTTTTTTTTTTTGAACACTGAATCAAGACAAAATTAAAATGAACAAAGAATACAACAAATGGGAAAAATGTAAAATGTAAAACTTAAACAACAAACAAAAACTAACAAAACAAGAGAAAAATCAGTTTTTCAGTCATAAGCAATTACAACAAAATTCAAAATTTTCTTCCATTTGTGAACAAGTTGAGTTGTAGTGGTGTTAATAACTCAAGTGGTTAATTCAGTGATAGGTGGTTTAAGAGTCTTGAGACAAACAATCAAAATACTTATAATAATGAGGACAACAGAACCAAGCAGGACACATAAAAACTAAATAACCAATGTCTCTAACTTTTCCTTAAAAGTCAAACAAGCCAATGGTTACCAGATTGTCTTGGCTGTATTATTGAGATTGTTGATCGTATAGCATTCAGTTTTAATGACAGCACAATTTTCTCCTTGAGAGGCCAGTAGGAGATCTAATCTGGCATGGTTTGGTAAAGCCATCATTGTTACTGTTTTTTTTTTCTTCATGTTGTCTTTTGTGGTGAAAAATTTAAACTAAACTAAAATTAAACTGACTTCTTAGAAAGAGTTTCTTATATGATCTGGGGTTACCATAACTCCATAAGACGGAATGAGGGTACCAAAAATTATATCCATTGTGTTTGTGTGTGTGCGATTGGTGTGCGCCTGTGTATGATGGTACCCCATAAACTTAATATTTTGTTGCACAACCTTTTGAGGCAATCATTGCAATCAAACGATTCCTGTAACTGTCAATGAGACTTTTGCACTTCTCAGTAGGTATTTTGGCCCACTCCTCCTGCGCAAACTGCTCCAGTTGTCTCAGGTTTGAAGGGTGCCTTTTCCAGACGGCATGTTTCAGCTCCTTCCAAAGATGCTCAATAGGATTAAGGTCAGGGCTCATAGAAGGCCACTTTAGAATAGTCCAGTGTTTTCCTCTTAGCCATTCTTGGGTGTTTTTAGCTGTGTGTTTTGGGTCATTGTCCTGTTGCAAGACCCATGACCTGCGACTGAGACCAAGCTTTGTGACACTGGCCAGCACATTTCTCTCTAGAATCCCTTGATAGTCTTGAGACTTCATTGTACCCTGCACAGATTCAAGACACCCTGTGCCAGATGCAGCAAAGCAGCCCCAGAACATAACAGAGCCTCCTCCATGTTTCACAGTAGGGACAGTGTTCTTTTCTCTATATGCTTCATTTTCTCGTCTGTGAACATAGAGCTGATGTGCCTTGCCAAAAAGTTCAATTTTTGTGTCATCTGTCCATAGGACATTCTCCCAGAAGCTGTGTGGCTTGTCAACATGTAGTTTGGCAAATTCCAGTCTGGCTTTTTTATGACTTGTTTTCAACAATGGTGTCCTCCTTGGTCGTCTCGAATTAAGTCCACTTTGGCTCAAACAACGACGTATGGTGCGATCTGACACTGATGTTCCTTGAGCTTGAAGTTCACCTTTAATCTCTTTAGAAGTTTTTTCTGGGCTCTTTTGTTACCATTCGTATTATCCGTCTCCTTGATTTGTCATCAATTTTCCTCCTGCGGCCACGTCCAGGGAGGTTGGCTACAGTCCCATGGATCTTAAATTTCTGAATAATATGTGCAACTGTTGTCACAGAAACATCAAGCTGCTTGGAGATGGTCTTTTAGCCTTTACCTTGTCGATAATTTTCTTTCTAATGTCCTGAGACAACTCTTTCTTTTGCTTCCTCTGGTCCATGTTGAGTGTGGTACACACCAGGTCACCAAACAGCACAGGGACTACCTGTAGTCCTATATCCTATATATATTTTTCACATCAGTGATTATCTACATAACTCTACACTATCCTTACACTTGTTCTGTTTGTGCACGAACAAGTTTCTTAACTCTAGCAACCACAACCCGATAGTTTTCCCAGTTTCTGTTAGTCACACTAACTTCCCTAACTATAGCAATGGCTTCTCTCTGCTCTCCTGCTCTCTCTTCTCCTGCTCTCTCCTCTCCTGCTCTCTCCTGCCCTGTGTGCCACATGTTTAGTTACTCCTCGTCCTCCTTTAGCGATAATGGTACTTGTAATAAATGTAGTTTATTTGTAGTTTTGGAGGCGAGGCTCAGTGAGTTAGAGGCACGGTACCGCACCACCGAACAGTCAGTAGCTGCTATAGTTAGCCAGTCCCCTGTAGCCGGTGCGGTACCACCTTCAGCTAGCCGTCCCCCGGTAGTTCCCGAGCAGCCGGGAGGCTGGGTGACTGTCCGAAAGAGGCATAGCCCCAAACTGAAGCCCACGGTACACCGCCAACCGCTCCACGTTTCAAACAGATATTCCCCACTCGGCCACACACCCGCTGAGAAGCCAACTCTGGTCATTGGCAGCTCCATTTTATGAAACGTGAAGTTAGCGACACCGGGGGTTATAGTCAAATGCATCCCGGGGGCCAGAGCGGGCGACATCGAGTCAAATTTGAAACTGCTGGCTAAAGCTAAACGTAGATACAGTAAGACTGTTATCCACGTCGGCGGTAATGACACCCGGTTACGCCAATCGGAGGTCACACACGCCAAAACGATGTCGGACTCCGTAGTTTTCTCTGGACCCCTGCCCAATGTGACCAGTGATGACATGTATAGCTGCATGTCGTCATTTCACCGCTGGCTGTCCAGCAAACAATCTGGGCTTCATAGATAATTGGACACCTTTCTGGGGAAAACCTGGTCTGATTAGGAGAGACGGCATCCATCCCACTTTGGATGGAGCAGCTCTCATATCTAGAAATATGGCCAAGTTTATTAGTCGACCAAAACCGTGACAACCCAGAGTTGAGACCAGGAAGCAGAGCTGCAGTCTTACACGCTTCTCTGCGCCTCCATTAGAGCAGCTGCCCACCCAATCCTTTAGTATAGAGACTGTGTCTGTCCCCCGTCCACCTACATTATTTAAAGATAAAACAAACAGAGGAGGAGTTCATCATAAAAACTTAAACCTAAATCAACATCTCCAACAGTCCAAAATAAGAGAATTAAATGTGGACTCAGGTCCTTGGTGGATATCAGGTCCTTGTCCTCTAAAGCTGTTTTAATCAATGAATTAATATCTGATTATGATATTGATTTATTTTGTCTCACTGAAACATGGCTGCAGGAGGATGAATATGTTAGCTTAAATGAATCCACTCCTCCCAGTCATTGTAATACTCATATTCCTCGTAGTACCGGTCGAGGTGGTGGAGTTGGAGCCATATTTGACTCAAGTCTTTTAATAAATCCTAAACCTAAACTAAATTATAATTCATTTGAAAGTCTTGTCCTTAGGAAGCATAAGCAATAGTTCTGTAAGAAGAGTTAAAGAGTTATGGTTCTGGGTGAGAACAGATAGATAAACCCACATTCCTCATGTATCATGTTCAAAAGGTTTGAAAGATTGGTCAGAGTCTAGTCTATAGACTAAAAGAACAGAAAAGGATGCATTGCAGAGGGTAAAGCTGCTAACACTGCTGATGTGTTATCCAGGGTTGTCTAGAAATGCAAGATCTGGTGTATAATAGATTGTACACTAATTTAGATGACAAGCAAGTAGGCACGTAGAAATACCTTTAACCTGTCGATTAAACTAATCAATTCATCTTTAAATCAAACTCTGTTTGCTTTTCCAAATTAATAGGAAAAGCCTAGATCACATTTGTTGGCCCTTCTGCTGGAGGCACCATAAACAGGGTAGGCTTCGACCTAAACAATGGTGTTGGGTTGATTCCCAGACATTGTTTGGTTACTCAGTTAGCAAGTCCACACTGCCCCCAATGTGTATTACCTTGATCAAGGGACCAGCTCAGGAGGGGTTACAGGCTAGGTCCAGACGGATACTACTTGGTTTCAAGTTTTCTATGTATCAGTATGTATTTTCTTCATCAGTGGCTATTAAACTGAGGCTGTAATTTGGTTTTAGAATTTTGGAACATAAGTGGTCCATATGGCAGTTGGTTTAACACAGGTTGTAAGGCCAAATTGTATTTTCCTTTGTTTGTAGATTTCCTCCCCCTTATCTGCTTCCTCTGTGCACGACTCCTTAGTGGTTCTGCCATTATGGTACAGCAACATAGGTGTCCAGTGAATGGGCGTCAGGATGTGTCATGTTTATGTACTGGTGTGCCGCCACCTCTGGGTCATCTGCATCTAGTGCAAAAAGAGGAAATTGTCCAGTTATTACCTTAGTTGCTTTTGACAACATCATCTTAACTATTGGTAAGACACAACATGAGACTGTCATTGCTACCAGTACCAATCCTCCCAACCCCATACCTATGGTTATAATTATTTTCTTCCACGTCATACCGTTCAGCCAATCCCAAAGCCGTGTCAGCCATGCTGGCTTGGTGTTCCAGTTGGAATTAGTCACATGTTCATCCCTCAGGTTTTTCATTTCTCTTAGAATTTGAGTTAGATTACCATCTGTACCCGTAACCATTGGAATAACCAAACAACATTCATCCCCAAACATGTCACACACCCCTTGGTCCTCTGCCAACAGGGTGTCAATTGCGAATCTGTTTTGTAGTGTCATAAGGGGGGTGGCATGTAGCTGCTGACTGACTCCATCTAGAGCAATGATCGTCCAATTAATAAATTTCTGCTGATTGAACCACGGATAGTTGACCCATCTTCTGTTGCGGGCTATGTACTGGGCATTTGTTATCGGACCGTAGAACGGAATTGCACCTGCTGCTTGGCCAGATTTAATCCAAGCTTCACTTATGGCTTTGTGTTCGTCTGGGATACCCTGCGGCTCTTGATTCCATGCAACAAACACTTTATCTGCCGGCTGCCATTGCTGTGGCAGAGCTCGATGAGCTATATTATGGCGTTGACTGCTACTTGTTTTAGCTTTGTTAAAGAATGATGCTTCATAAACGCTTAAAGGTCTGGTTAATTTGACTGGGGCACACATTCCAGTCCAATTTGCTGGTAAAGCTGTTTTTAGCCGTTTGTCATTATCACAAATCCAAAATATGTCAGCGAATGGTTGCATGCCATTTTTCATCGATGCTACTTCAAATTTCATGTACTTGTTTCTACTTTGGACGTACAAAATGCCTTCTCCATTAGCTTTTAGTACTTGTCTACAGTTGAGGGCCGCTGCTGAAGTAGTTCTACACACACGCACTGTCTGGTTAGCATTAGGGCTGCCATAAACGATTATTTTGATAGTCAACTAATCACCGATTATTTTTTCGATTAGTCGACTAATTGGATCATACGTAAATTGACTGTAAAACATACAGCTCATCGCACCAGCATGCAGCTGATCAGATCATTAGCTTTCAGCTTGAAGTGTTTAAGGTATGTGCTAACTGAAAATAAAAACAATTAAGATGATAGCTCATTAACCCTTTAATGAGATGTGAAGCTTGTATCAACAAACAATTCTTCAACAGAGCAGCATAAAGTGCAACCAACTGAGTAAAATAAGGACAAGGCTTAAATACTTAAGGTTTTTAGGTGTGTCTGTCATGGCTCTGGCATCAAACATATCATCAACTTAGCTACGTTTAAATAAAATGAGGGAGGCACCTGAAGGAATTATTCACAAAAATAAAAATTTGGTCTCACTCAAATATAAGAAAAGTGCATTTTGTGCTCAGTGCTCACTCGGCTTGGCCACAAAGCCGTCCAGAGA
>CM053987.1:22370166-22399838 GCA_028641955.1 Protonibea diacanthus
CCAGGCTTACCGGAGTTCTTAAAAGGGCTCACACAGTGAAGCGGCTCCTCTTATCTTGTACAATACTTGTTCCTAATAAGCAAAAGACATACAGTGGTTTGATTTGAAAAGATCATGAATACTTGACTCCTATGTTATTTTTTCTTACCAACGTCCGTTAATTCACTCACTAATCGGGGCTCAACGTCTCAGATCAAGTGCGCTCGTGCGCACCATCCTAAAAATGGGTAAGGGCTCATGCGCCACCTTGTGGTGTGACGTGGTAAATACTCTTCAATGAGATAAATGGGTTTAGTACCCATGTGGGCTACAGTTATATTTTCTGCATTCTCTGTGTAGATTTTTTTTTTTTTTTATGTATTTATTTATTTTTTGTATATTCAGATTAGGAGTTGATTCATATCCGAATCCGTGGAGATTTGGTGGCGAGCCAGGAGGACAAGCAATTTGGACGGAACGGCGTATGGTGTGGCCAGCCGTGGTATCCATTCTGGAGAACTCAGACATCGTCTCACCTCACCTCACTCACTGTCTCTGATACACGTAAGAAAAGAACACAAAAATCCACCCAGGTAGTAGGTCATATGACAGAACATTACATACATGTACCACAGAACTTACTTGAACTCTTGAATTCTGATAAGAAGAAGGGACACTTTTATTTGAACTTTTCTATTGCACTTTATTTTTTCTATTAAATTTGTATTTTTTTTTTATTTTCATTACACTGCCAAAGTATTTGTTCTTCCACTTAGGCTCAAGGGCGCTGCAATAATAACAGTATATTACGATAATATTAATAATATTGTCCGTTACTGGAGCTGCTCTTTAGCCCCGTCTATGTTGTGTGGAGGGGTGGAGGGATTGTCCATGATGGCCAGCAGTTTGCCAGCATCCTCTCCTCCACCACCTCATCTACAACATCCTGTGACACTGAAGTAAGAGTAAAGCCGACTCTGGCCCTTCTTATAAGCGACACTCTGTGTTGTGGACCAGTCCAGATTATTGTCTAGTGAAATAATTGAAGTCCTGTTAACATTAGATTGACAGTGCTGCTGCTTTTAAGGAGCTGTTTAAAATATGAATAAGTGCATTTATGTTAAAACATGGAGTTCCACGATGAATAATTGTGATGTAGTAAAATACTTTCCCCTACGGTAGGTGGAAATAGCTTGTTTGTCCATTAGATGGTGCCACAGGGCCACTAATCACAACAGTTTGCGTGTCTTCAGTACTACAAGAAGGAGATAGAAGGTGCTGCTTTGGTCACTTAACCACCATAAATTCCTTACAATGATTGGAGCTTTACTGATTTCTTCTTTTCATTGTTGTTGTTATTGTTTGTGTTCTTTGGGCCTTACGCCATTTCATGAGCATGATTACCAGCAACAACCTGATGTTCAAGGGACAGTTCATAGAATTACTGCTTTCTTTATTTTTGCTTTTCATTGTCACGGTAAAAATACTTATACAGTACTGCAAGTATATACGAACCCATTTACAATGACTTGAATGCTGTATATCTTGCATCTGGGTATAGATAACAGAAGACATATAAAGTGAAAGAGTGAAAGTAGGATGATGTGATGTAATTGAATGAGAGTAATGGTTATGTTTTCTGCACTCTCTGTGTAGATTTTTTATTTTTATTTCTTTACTTATATATATTTTTGTATATTCAGATTAGGAGTTGATTCGGATCAGAGATCCATTGGGAGTCTAGTGGCGAGCCAGGACAAGCAATTTAGATGGAGCAGCGCCGCGGTGTAGCCAGCCGTGGTATCCATTCTGGAGAACCCAGACATACGTCTCACCTCACCTCTCCTCACTGTCTCTGATACGTGAAAAACAAATCCACCCAGGTAGTAGGTCATGTGACAGAACTTGTTAGCCATGTACCACAGAACTTACTGAACTCTTGAATTCCTGATAAGAAGAAGGGACTATGGAAGGAATTATCCTATCTTTATTCAGAGCATAGATTTTCAGTTTGAGCATGATTTCTCCTTCTCGTGCTCAGATTTATTCTCCCTCGTGCTCACATTTGTGCTCGCACTCCAATTTCTGCTACTTTCTTTCAAAATGTGTGCTTAGACTCAAAACATCACATGCTTATTACTCACATTCTTCTTCTTAGACACAAACATTCCTTTCACTCAAATATGTCCTGTCGCGCTCAGTCCCTAACGTCTCTGGCGCTCAAACCTAAGTGTGCTGCCTCGAAAACCTGTCCTGCGCTCTCAAATTTTGTGCTCACACTCAAAACCGTCCTCTCAGGTTGGTGTCTGCTCCAGACTGACAGCTGCCCGCCCTCCGCCAGTGGTGTGTTTCACCAGCCAATAGGGAGACAGCTAGAGTGGCCCAATCTTGGGTGTGTTCATGCCGTTTTGGCGCTCCGTGAGAGCGGTATGTGTCTGTTTGTAAAACAGCTTCTCTCTTAAAATACACCAATTTACCATATTAGCCAGCTATTTGAATCGTCACTGACTTTATTTATGTATAAATAATCTTAAGTAATCCTAAAAAGTCGCCGTAATTTAAATGGTCAGATGGTTAAGTACAATGTTGTTTGTTGCATTTTAAACTATAGGGCGCCAGTTCGCATCCCGACCCGCCGCGCTGCTGCATGTCATATTATGATTTTAAATTTAAATTAATAAATTACTGTTACAGTAGTGGAACCAGTGGAACCAGCTGATTCTCTTATTGAAACATTTAACAAGACGCTGATGGGTGAATAGGCTGAAGCTCGTGATTAAAAAGGAATAACAGAAAATACGTTGTGATGATAATGATTTAAGGATAACATCGGTGCATTAGTTGCTCATGTGTTGGTTAGGCTTTCACAAAGAAGACTTTGAGCGATTCTGGCGACATGCTGACGGGAGTAGGATGGATGGCCAAAAAGACCTCAAATAAGTTTGATTCATTTCTTAAGGTTGCGCTACAACTCAAAGCACATCGTTCATATAGTTTCAATAATACCTTCGTTTGTATGCTGGCAAGGATGTTGAGGTGACGATTTCCCGAATCTAAACCGTGACACTGGTGTGACCGTAATCTTTCGTGCGTTTTACGTGAACATGCGGCTTGCCCACAGTAATCATTTTGACACTCGTACTTATGTGCTTTGAGTTGTAGTAACATTAAGAAATGAACTTACCAGTCTTGGCCATCATCTCATCTCCCCTCAATGTTCTGCACTCTAAATCGCTCCGTAACACAATCACGTGGCCTAGCCTATTCACCCATCGTAATGCATTGATGTTTCCAATAAGAGATCAGCTGGTTCCACTGGTTCTACTAACAATGGTGTGTTAAATTTAAAATCATATATGACAATAAGCTGGCGGCGATAGATCTGACCAACGTCATAGTTTAAATGCAATAACTTCTTTAACCGATAGACTATATCTTCTATTAATAACTGGTGAAGTATTTGCAATATATTGCTAATGGCATTCAGAAAATCTAAATTACGATGACTTTTTAGAAGTTACTTAGATTATTTATACCTAAATGAAGTCAGGTGACGATTCAAATGGCTGGCTAATATGGTAAATTGGTGTATTTAAGAGAGAAGCTGTTTACAAAACAGATATCTCCCTAAACTCAAGGTGAGCACACTAGCAATATCAATGGCTGGTGCTTCGCGAACGCTCGTCTCGCTGAGAAGAACGTGTTATTTAGTATGAGCACAAAAAGATTTGAAATACAGGCTGCCCCGAGCGAGCACTGTTTGGCAGCGTAGAGCGTTAATATATTTGTCTTGGCCAGCATTGTGTCAAGAAATGTGACACAAGCATGATATTTAATCAACACGGCCGAAAAGCGGCGAAAATCTGATGTAACTAAATGTGCTGCGAAAGAACTAAATGTGGCGCGAGAAGAAAATCGTATAACAAATCTATGCTCTTAATTAAGACAGAATAATTCTTTCCATAAGAGAACACTTTATTTGAGCTTTTCTGTTGCTTTATTTTTCTATTAAATTTGTATTTTTTTATTTTCATTACTGCCAAAGTATTTGTTCTTCCACTTAGGCTCAAGGGCGCTGCAATAATAACAGTATATTCACGATAATATTAATAATATTGTCAATGAGTCTGTTGCTGGAGCTGCTTTAGCTTGTCAGTGTTGTGTGGAGGGTGGGAGAGGGATTGTCCATGATTGCCTTGGTTGCCAGCATCCTCTCTCCACCACGCATCTGCAACATCCTGTCGCAGACACTGAAGTAAGGAAGTAAAGCCGACTCGGGCCCCTTCTTATAAGCGGCCTCTGTATTTGTGGACCAGTCCAGATTATTGTCTAGTGAAATAATTAAAGTCCTGTTAACATTAGATTGACAGTGCTGCTTTTAAAGGAGCTGTTTAGAATATGAATAAGTGCATTTATGTTAAAACATGAGTTCACGATGAATAATTGTGATGGTAAATACTTTCCCCTCGGTGAGGTGAAATAGCTTGTTTTGTCCATTAGATGGTGCCACAGGGCCACTAATCACAACAGTTTGTGTGTCTTCCAGTACTACAAGAAGGAGATAGAAGAAACAACTTTGGTCACTTAACCTGCAATTCATACAGTGATTGGAGCTTTACTGATTTTCTTCTTTTCATTGTTGTTGTTATTGTTTGTGTTTCTTGGAGGCTACCATTTCACTTGGGCATGATTACCAGCAACAACCTGATGTTCAAGGGACAGTTCATAGAATTACTGCTTTTTCTTTATTTTTGCTTTTCATTGTCACGGTAAAAATAGCATACAGTACTGCAAATAATATACAGGCCATTTACAATGACTTGAATGCTGTATATCTTGCATCTGGGTATAGATAACAGAAGACATATAGAGTGAAAAGTGAAAGTAGGATGATGTGATGTAATTGAATAAGAGAGTAATGGTTATGTTTTCTGCACTCCTCTTATTGTAGATTTTTTTATTTTTATTTCTTTACTTATATATATTTTTGTATATTCAGATTGAGGTTGATTCAGATCCGAATCAAGTGGAGGTCAGTGGCGAGCCAGGGACAAGCAATTTGAATGGAGCAGTAGCATGGTGTGGCCAGCCGTGGTATCTATTCCTGGAGAACCCAGACAGCCGATCCTCACACTCACCTCACTCACTGTCTCTGATACACGTGAAAAGAACACAAGAAATCCACCCAGGTAGTAGGTCATATGACAGAGCGTTACATACATGTACCACAGAACTTATGAACTCTTGATTCTGATAAGAAAGAAGGGACTATGGAAGAATTATCCTATCTTTATTCAAAACTTTATAGATTTTCAGTTTGAGAGCATGATTTCTCCTTCTCGTGCTCAGATTTATTCTCCTCGTGCTCACATTTGTGCTTTCGCCTCAGATTTCTGCTGCTTTCTTTCTCAAAATGTGTGCTTGGACTGGAAAACATCACATGCTTGTACTCACATTTCTTCTTCTTGGACACAAACATTTAAGCTCGCACTCAAATATGTCCTGTGCGGCGCTCAGATCTAACGTCTGGCACTCAAACCTAAGTGTGCTCGCACTCAAAGCCTGTCCTGTCGCTCTCAAATTTTTGTGCTCACACTCAAAAAACAACACGTCCTCTCAGGTTGAGAGTGTCTGCTCAGACTGACAGCTGCCCGCCCTCCGCTTAAGTGGTGTGTTCACCCAGCCAATAGGGGGCAGCTAAGTGGCCCAATCTTGGTGTGTTCCTTCGCATAGTTTTTAGCGCTCCGTAGGCGGGTATGTAGTCTGTTGTAAAACAGCTTCTCTCTTAAATACACCAATTTACCATATTAGCCAGCTATTTGAATCGTCACCTGACTTTATTTATGTATAAATAATCTTAAGTAATCCTAAAAAAAGTCATCGTAATTTAGATGATGAATGGTTAAGTACAATGTTGTTTGTTGCATTTTTAAACTATAGGGCCCTTCAGTTCGCATCCCGACCGCCGCTACTTTGCTGCATGTCATATTATGATTTTAAATTTAAATTAATAAATTACTGTTACAGTAGTGGAACCAGTGGAACCAGCTGATTCTCTTATTGAAACATTTAACAAGACATGATGGGTGAATAGGCTGAGCTACGTGATTAAAAAGGTATTTGAGAGTTTTGGCGGGTTCAGAGTCGGCAGCCTACTGAGGGATGAGATGGATGGCCAAGACCTCAGAGTAAGTTCATTTCTTAATGTTGCTACAGCTCAAAGCACATAAATGCAGTGTCAAAATGATTGCACATGGGCAAGCCGCGTATTCACGTAAGCGCCACGAGCATTGCAGGTCCGCGGCGCTACGAGTGTCACGATTTTTAGATTCAGAAATCAGTCACCTCAACATCCTTGCAGCATGTACAAGCGGGTTGCATATTGAGCTATATGAACGATGTGCTTTGGTTATAACAACCTTAAAAGTGAACTTATTTGAAGTCTTTGGCCATCAATATATCTCGGTCAGCAGGCTGCGCGCTCAGAATCCGCTCAAAGTCTTCTTGTGAAAGCTTCTAACCAATACATGGGCTAACTAATGCACCGATGTTATCTTAAATCATTATCATCTACAAGCATTATTTTAGTTATTCCTTTTAATCCATTAGCTAGCCTATTCACCCATCATGTCTTGTTAAATGTTTCAATAAGAGAATCAGCTGGATTCCACTGGTTCCACTACTGTAACAATGTTGTAATTAAATTTAAAATCCTTAATATGACATGCAGCAAAGTGCGGTCGGGATGTTTCCAAGCGTCCATAGTTTAAAATGCAATAAACAACATTGTATTTAACCATTCGACTTCTCCAATGACACAATATGCTAGTAGAAAGTATTTACAATATAATGCTAATATGAAATTCGAAAAAATCTAAATTACGATGACTTTTTTTAGGATTACTTAAGATTATTTATACCTAAATAAAGTCAGGTGACGATTCAAATAGCTGGCTAATATGAAGTGAAATGGTGTATTTTAAGAGAAGCTGTTTACAAACAGACCACATACCCGCCCCTCTGGGCGCTCCAAAAGCAGCGAAGAACACACTAAGATTGGGCCACACTCTAGCTGTCTCCTATTGGCTGGTGAAACACACTAATTTAAGCGGAGAGAAGCGAGCTGTAGTCTGAGCAGACACCTCAACCTGAGAGGGCGTGTTGTTTTGGTATGAGCACAAAAAATTTGAGGCGCACAGAGGGCACGGTTTGATCTTGAGCACACTTAGGTTTGGCGTGGGCGTTAGATCTGGCCCCCGCTGGGGACATATTTAGTCTTGAGCAAAATATTTACATGTCCGAAGAAATGTGAGCACAAGCATGTGATGTTTGAGTCAAAGCACACATTTTGAAAGAAAGCAGCAAAATCTGAGTGCGAGCACAAATGTGAGCACCGAGGAGAATAAATCTGAGCACGAAGGAGAAATCATGCTCTCAAACTGAAAATCTATGCTCTTGAATAAAGATAGGATAATTCTTCCATAAAGGACACTTTTATTTGAAATTTTCTATTAAGCTTTATTTTTCTATTAAATTTGTATTTTTTTATTTTCATTACACTGCCAAAGTATTTGTTCTTCCACTTGGCTGCAAGGGGCGTAATAATAACAGTATATTACGATAATATTTAATAATATTGTCAATGAGTCTGTTATAGGAGCTGCTCTTTAGCTTGTCAATGTTGTGTGGAGGGTGCAGGAGAGGATTGTCCATGATTGCCTTAGTTTGTATCTCTCTCACCACCTCATCTGCAGCATCCTGTCTTGAACACTGAAGTAAAGGAAATGCAAAGCCGCTAGGGCCCTTCTTATGTGGCCTCTGTATTTGTGGACCAGTCCAGATTATTGTCATTAGAATAATTGGAAGTCCTGTTAACATTAGATTGACAGTGCTGCCACTTTTAAAAGACTGTTTAAAAAAATGAATAAGTGCATTTATGTTAAAAACATGAGTTCACGATGAATAATTATGATGGTAAAAATACTTTCCCCTCACGGTGGGTGAAATAACTTGTTTGTCCATTAGATGAATTTGCTGGGAGCCACTAATCACAACAGTTTGTGTGTCTTGCAGTACTACACAAAGGAGATGAAGAAGGTACTGCTTTGGTCATAACCACCATAAATTCCTTACAATGATTGGGCTTTATTGATTTTCTTCTTTTTCATTTGTGTTGTTATTTGTGTTCATGACCTTAACATTTCACTTGAGCATGGTTACAGCAACAACCTGATGTTCAAGGGACAATTCGAGAGTACTATATAACTATTTTTGCTTTTCATCTTTATTCATGTTTGGATAGATAAGTCAATAAATGGGTATTAGTGCTTTCACTTATCTTTTGCCTTGATATACTCTTTTAATCTTCTTTATAATATATATATTATAATATATACTATGTCTGACCTGAACAGCACAAATTACTACTACTGTAGCTTGTCAGTGTGCAAATTGGCGAAATAAATTTCTAGAGGCTATGTAAATCTATGAAGAGATGAGCTTTGTTAATCCACAAAGGGAGGGTGAATTGATCATAGCAGCCAGGTATGTTAAAATACAATAGAATAAAATGCAGCAATGGAATAAAATACTACCACAAATGGTAATGAGTACTTTGATGACATGGTGGTAGTGTTATTGTTAGCAAATATAATTATCAACCCACATTGTTCTGTACACATTACTTTGTCCTCTGGCTCTTCCTGAGAGTTTCTTCCATTTTCCCTGTTAAATGTTTCCTCACTCCCAGACCAAGGGTCCTAATGACAGAGGTGTCACTCCTGTACAGATTATACAAAAACCCTCTGAGGCAAATGTATTTTGTGACTTTGGGCTATACAAATAAAATTTGATTGATTGATTGATTGATTGACATGGGTACTAAATTGTCTCATTTCAGAGTGTTTACCACGCCCAACACAGGTGGCGCATCAGCCCTTACTCATTGTCAGGGTCAAGAGTACCCAAGCACTTCTTATAAGTATGTTATTTATTAGGAACAAGTATTGCCAATGGCATTATGTGGGATAAGGAGCGCTACTCTGTGAGCCCTTTTAAAAACTCCGGTAAGCCTGGATGCTTAATGCTAAGAGAAACAGGCCTCGGTTTGATGTTAGTTGTTGATCTAGCTGTTGTAAAATGCCTTCCATTGAGATGATTTTATTAAATCGATGCGCATTACAGGATATTTACCTAACAAACTCACTTTGGAATTGTTTCTATCATAAGTGAACAAACTGACCATAAAAAAGCTCGCTAGCTAAGTTAATTGAGATGCTAACGGTAATTCTTGATCGTTGCTATAGTTCCTCTAGCTCGATTATTACCTGTAATATGGCACGTGGTGCTAACTGTGTAGCTGGGTAAGTTAACATGTCGCTATAGTCTTAAATGAAATAGAAGACAAAGGATGCATTTGTTGATATGATGCCAGTTTAACGTTTTATGATGCGTGTTGTACATAAGGTGTTATATTGCACTGTAGTTTAAATACTGTTCATTACAAGATAGGAAGAGTTACAAAGAGAAATAGGCTGCAGTTGAAAGATAAATAGTGATTAAAGACTGTTTAAAATATGAATAAGTGCATTTATGTTAAACATGAGTTCACGATGAATAATTGTGATGACAAAAAATGCCCCTACGGTAGGTGAAATAGCTTGTTTGTCATTGGGACGGTGCCCACGACTAATCACAACAGTTTGCGTGTCTTCCATTACTACAAGAAGGAGATAGAAGAAGGTGCTGCTTTGGTCTTAACCACCATAAATTCCTTACAATGATTGGAGCTTTACTGATTTTCTTCTTTTTCATTGTTGTTGTTATTGTTGTGTTTCTTTGGGCCTTACCATTTCACTTGAGCAGATTACCAGCAACAACCTGATGTTCAAGGGACAGTTCATGGGAGTACTGCTTTCTTTATTTTTGCTTTTCATTGTCACGGTAAAAAATAGCATACATTTGCAGAGTGTATACAGACCCATTTACAATGACTTGAATGCTGTATATCTTTGTCTCTGGGTATAGATAACAGAAGACATATAAGTGAAAAGTGAAAGTAGGATGATGTGATGTAATTGAATGAAAGTAATGGTTATGTTTTCTGCACTCTCTGTGTAGATTTTTATTTTTTTATTTCTTTACTTATATATATTTTTTGTATATTCAGATTAGGAGTTGATTCAGATCCGAATCCGTGGAGGTCCTGGAGTGGCGAGCCAGGAGGACAAGCAATTTGGAGCGGAGCAGTGTGGTGTGGCCAGCAAGTGGTATCCATTCTGGAGAACCCAGACATCGTCTCACCTCACCTCCTCACTGTCTCTGATACACGTGAAAGACACAAAAATCCACCCAGGTAGTAGGTCATATGACAGAGCGTTACATACATGTACCACAGAACTTACTGAACTCTTGAATTCTGATAAGAAGAAGGGACTATGGAAGAATTATCCTATCTTTATTCAAGAGCATAGATTTTCAGTTTGAGAGCATGATTTCTCCTTCGTGCTCCAGATTTGTTTCCTGTGCTCACATTTTGTGCTGCGCACTCAGATTTCTGCTGCTTTCTTTTCCAAAATGTGTGCTTGGACTCAAAACATCACATGCTTGTGCTCACATTTCTTCTTCTTGGACACAAACATTTATTTCGCACTCAAATGTGTGTCTGTCTTGCGCTCAGATCTAACGATCTAAAGCGCTCAAACCTAAATGTGTTTCTTTCAAAACCTGTCACAATAGCTCTCAAATTTTTGTGCTCACCTCAAAACAACCACGTCCTCTCAGGTTGAGGTGTCACTCCAGACTGACAGCCCCCGCCCTCCGCCAGAATTAGTGTGTTTCACCAGCCAATAGGGGAGACAGCTAGAGT
The DNA here is from genome assembly GCA_028641955.1 of Protonibea diacanthus. Taxonomy (NCBI): domain Eukaryota; kingdom Metazoa; phylum Chordata; class Actinopteri; family Sciaenidae; genus Protonibea; species Protonibea diacanthus. Next base: position 22,381,013 of record CM053987.1, read on the forward strand.
GTGGCCCAATCTTGGTGTGTTCCTTCGCGTTTTGGCGCTCCGTGAGGCGGGTATGTAGTCTGTTTGTAAAACAGCTTCTCTCTTAAAATACGCAATTTACCACCATTAGCCAGCTCTTTAGATGATGCCTGACTTTATTTATGTAATAATCTTAGAAAGTAATCCTAAAAAGTCATCATTAATTTAGATAGTCGAATGGTTAAGTACAATGTTGTTTGTTGCATTTTTAAACTATAGGGCCATGGTGCATCCGACCGCCGCACTTTGCCATGTCCTTATTATGATTTTAAATTTAAATTAATAAATTACTGTTACAGTAGTGGAACCAGTGGAACAACTGATTCTCTTATTGAAACTAACAGACACAGTGGTGAATAAGAGCAGGCCTACGTGATTAAAAGGTACTGAGGGTTTGGCGGGATTCAGAGTGCGGCAGCCTACTGAGGGAGATGAAATGGATGGCCAAAGACTCAGAAGTAAGTTCATTTCTTAATGTTGCTACAACTCAAAGCACATAAGTCACAGTGTCAAATGATTACTGTGACCAAACCGCATGTTCCGCGTAAGCATACGAGCATTGCGGTCCGCGGCGCCTGAGTGTCCGCAGTTTAGATTCGGGGAAATCGGTCACCTCAACATCCTTGCCAGCGCTACAAGCGGGTTGCATATTGAAACTGCCTTGAGCGATGTGTTTGAGTTGTAGCAACAAAAAATGAACTTATTTGAGGATCTTTGGCCGCCATCATCTCGATCACTTCAAACTGCGGCTCAAATCGCTCAAAATCTTCAATGAAAGCCTAACCAATACATAGGCTAACTAATGCACGATGTTATCCTTCGTCATTATCATCACGGCGTATTTTTCGTTTATTCCTTTTATCCGGTAGCTAGCCTATTCACCCATCATGTCTTGATAAATGTTTCAATAAGAGAATCGCTGTTCACAATTCCTCTAACAATAATTTATTAATTTAAATTAAAATCATAATATGACATGCAACAAAAATGCGGCGTCCCCTTTCCAGCAATATAGTTAAAATGCAATAAGCTAACATTATCTTCATTCGACTATCATGTTCCCTATTATGCTGGTAGAAGTATTTACAATATAATGCTAATATGACATTGAAAAAATCTAAATTCACGATGACTTTTTAGGATTACTTAAGATTATTATACCTAAGTAAGTCAGGTGACGATTCAAATAGCTGGCTAATATGATAAATTGTGTATTTAAGAGAGAAGCTGTTTACAAACGAACCATCACCTGCAGGCAGCTCAAGCGGCGGTACGCAGACCACCTCAACAGCTCTCCCTGGTGCTTCTATAATTAAAGGAGAAGCGAACGGCTATCGGTCTGGCAGGCTTACCTCGAGAGGCGTGTTGTTGCAGTATGACAAAAGTTGAGGCTGAAACTGCGATTGTTGCGAGCACGCAAATTTTGGCAGTGAGCGACAGATCTGGCGGCGCTAAGGTGTTGGTCGCGGCTGTGATCCAGAAAATGTGACACAAGCATGTGATGTTTTGAGTCAAGCGCACATTTTGAAAGAAACGGCAAAGAAATCTGGTCTGCGAGGGGCTTACAAAATGTGAGCACGAGGAAGAATAAATGTGAGCACGAAGGAGAAATCATGCTCTCAAACTGAAAATCTATGCTCTTGAATAAAGATGGGATAATTCTTTATAAGGGACACTTTTATTTGAACTTTTCTATTGCACTTTATTTTCTAATAGAAATTTGTATTTTTTTATTTTCATTACCTGTAGTATTTGTTCTTCCACTTAGGCTCAGAGCGCTGCAATAATAACAGTATATTACGATAATGTGTAATATTGTCAATGAGTCTATTTATGGAGCTGCTCTTGCTTGTCCAGTGTTGTGGAGGGGTGGGAGGGATTGTCCATGATTGCCAGCAGTTTTGCAGCATCCTCTCCTCCACCACCTCATCTGCAACACATCCTGTGCATGAACACTGAAGTAAAGGAAGTAAAGCTGACTGGGCCCTTCTGCTCGCTTGACCTCTGTATTTGTGGACAGTCCAGATTATTGTCTAGTGAAATAATTGAAGTCCTGTTAACATTAGATTGGCTTAGTGCTGCTGCTTTTAAAGGAGCTGTTTAGAATATGAATAAGTGCATTTATGTTAAAACATGAGTTCACGATGAATAATTGTAGTGGTAAATACTTTCCCCTACGGTAGGTGAAATAGCTTGTTTTGTCCATTAGATGGTGCCACAGGGCCACTAATCACAACAGTTTGTGTGTCTTCCAGTACTACAAGAAGGAGATAGAAGAAGGTGCTGCTTTGGTCACTTAACCACCATAAATTCCTTACAGTGATTGGAGCTTTACCAGTTTTCTTCTTTTCATTGTTGTTGTTATTGTTTGTGTTTCTTTGGGCCTTACCATTTCATGAGCATGATTACCAACAACAACCTGATGTTCAAGGGACCAGTTCATGGGAGTACTACTTTCTTTGTTTTGCTTTTCATTGTCACAGTAAAAATACTTATACAGTACTGCAAATGTATACAGACCCATTTACAATGACTTGAATGCTGTATATCTTGCATCTGGGTATATAGACAACAGAAGACATATAGAGTGAAAAGTGAAAGTAGGATGTGATGTAATTGAATAGAGAGTAATGGTTGTATGTTTTCTGCACTCTCTCTGTGTAGATTTTATTTTTATTTCTTTACTTATATATATTTTTGTATATTCCAGATTAGGAGTTGATTCAGATCCGAGATCCGTGGAGGTCTGGTGGCGAACCAGGAGGACAAGCAATTTGAATGAGCAGGCGCATGGTGTGGCCAGCCATTAGTATCTATTCTGGAGGGCAGACATCGTCTCACCTCACCTCACTCACTGTCTCTGATACGTGAAAAGAAACACAAGAAATCCACCCAGGTAGTAGGTCATATGACAGAGCGTTACATACATATACAGAACTTGCAGACTCTTGAATTCTGATAAGAAGAAAGGGACTATGGAAGAATTATCCTATCTTTATTCAAGAGCATAGATTTTCAGTTTGAGAGCATGATTTCTCCTTCTCGTGCTCAGATTTATTCTCCTCGTGCTCACATTTTTGTGCTCGCCTCCAGATTTCTGCTGCTTTCTTTCAAAATGTGTGCTCGGACTCAAAACATCACATGCTTGTGCTCACATTTCTTCTTCTTGGACACAAACATTTCGCTCGCACTCAAATATGTCCTGTCTTGGCGCTCAGATCTACGTCTCTGCGCTCAAACCTAAGTGTGCTGCCTCAAAACCTGTCCTGCGCTCTCAAATTTTTGTGCTCACTCAAACAACACGTCCTCTCAGGTTGAGGTGTCTGCTCAATTTGACAGCTGCCCGCCCTCCGCTTAAATTAGTGTGTTTCACCGCCAATGGGAGACAGCTAGAGTGTGGCCCAATCTTGGGTGTGTTCCTTCGCCATTTTTGAGGGCTCCGTAGGGGCGGGTGTATGGTCTGTTTGTTAAACTGCTTATCTCTTAAATACACCAATTTACCATATTAGCCAGCTATTTGAATCGTCACCTGACTTTTATTTATGTATAAATAATCTTAAGTAATCTAAAAAAGTCATCGTAATTTAGATGATCGAATGGTTAAGTACAATGTTGTTGTTGCATTTTTAAACTATAGGGCGCCAGTTCGCATCCCGACCATGCACTTGCTGCATGTCATATTATGATTTTAAATTTAGAATTAATAAATTACTGTTACAGTAGTGGAACCAGTGGGACCAGCTGATTCTCTTATTGAAACATTTAACAAGACATGATAGGTGAATAGGCTAGGCTACGTGATTAAAAAGGTATTGAGGTTTGAGCGGGATTCAGAGTGCGGCAGCCTACTGAGAGATGAGATGGATGGCCAAAGACCTCCAAGTAAGTTCATTCTTAATGTTGCTACAACTCAAAGCATAAGTACGAGTGTCAAAATGATTACTGTGGGCAAGCGCGTATTCCGGCAAAACGCCACGAGCATTGCGGTCCCGCAGCGCCGCAGTGTCACGGTTTAGGTCGGAAATCGGTCACCTCCAGCATCTTCCAGCATACAAAGCGAGTTGCGCCAGTGAAACTGCTATGAGCGATGTGCTTTGAGTTCTGTAACAACCTTAAGAAATGAACTTGTTGAGGTCTTTGTGCATCCATCTCATCTCCGGTCAGCGGGCTGCCGCGCTCAGAATCCGCTCAAAGTCTTCTTGTAGAAAGCCTAACTTAGCTACATAGGCTAACTAATGCACCCGATGTTATCTTAAATCATTATCATCACAGCGTATTTCGTTATTCCTTTTTTTAATCCACGTAGCCTAGCCTATTCACCATCATGTCTTGTTAAATGTTTCAATAAGAATCAGCTGGTTCCCTGGTTCCACTACTGTAACAGTAATTTATTAATTTAAATTTAAAATCATAATATGACATGCAGCAAAAGTGCGGTCGGGATGTGAACGGCGTCCCATAGTTTAAAATGCAATAAACAACATTGTATTTAACCATTCGACTATAAAGTAACCCTATTATGCTAGTGAAAGTATTTACAATATAATGCTAATATAGAGAACAAAAATCTAAATTCATTGACTTTTTGAGATTACTTAAGATTATTTATACCTAAATAAAGTCAGGTGACGATTCAAATAGCTGGCTAATATGGTAAATTGGTGTATTTTAAGAGAGAAGCTGTTTTACAAACAGACCACATACCCGCCCCTACAGGCGCTCAAAAGCAGCGAAGAACACACCCAGATGAGCCACACTCAACTGTCTCCCTATTGGCTGGTGAAACACACTAATTTAGCGGAGGCGGGCAGCTGTCAGTCTGACGAACACCTCAACCTGAGGCGTGTTGTTTTAATGTGACACAAAAAATTTGAGCGCACAGGAGCGCGGTTTGGTCACGGACACACTTAGTTTGAATGCGTGAGCCGATTAGATCTGAGCGCACACAGGACATATTTAAGTGCAAGCAAAATGTTTGTGTCCAAAAAGAAGAAATGTGAGCACAAGCATGCTGATGTTTTGAGTCCAAGCACACATTTTGAAAGAAGCAGCAGAAATCTGAGTCACGAGCACAAGAGTAGCAGGCACGAGGAGGGAGAAATAAATCTGAGCAGAGAAGGAGAAATGTGCTCTCAAACTGAAAATCTATGCTCTTGAATAAAGATAGGATAATTCTTCCACAAGGACACTTTTATTTGAACTTTTCTATTGCACTTTATTTTTTTCTATTAAATTTGTATTTTTTTATTTTTCATTACACTGCCGTGTTGTTCTTCCACTTAGGCTCAAGGCGCTGCAATAATAACAGTATATTACGATAATATTAATAATATTGTCAATGAGTCTGTTGCTGGAGCTGCTCTTTAGCTTGTCAGTGTTATTGTGTGGAGGGTACAGGAGGGATTGTCCACGATTGCCAGCAGTTTTGCCAGCATCCTCTCCTCCACCACCTCATCTGCAACATCCTGTCGCAGACACTGAAATAAAGGAAGTAAAGCCGACTCGGGCCCTTCTTATAAACGGCCTCTGTATTTGTGGACCAGTCCAGATTATTGTCTAGTGAAATAATTGAGATCCTGTATTAACATTAAGATTGACAGTGCTGCTTTTAAAAGAGGCTGTTGAAATGAATAAGTGCATTTATGTTAAAACTGTGAGTTCGATGAATAGTGTGATGGTAAAAATGCTTTTCCCCTCGTTAGGTGAGCAGTGTTTTTGTCCATTGGAGTAGTACTGGGGCCACTAATCACAACAGTTTGCGTGTCTTCCAGTACTACAAGAAGGAGATAGAAGAAGGTGCTGCTTTGGTCACTTAACCACCATAAATTCCTTACAATGATTGGAGCTTTACTGGTTTTCTTCTTTTCATTGTTGTTGTTATTGTTTGTGTTTCTTTGGGCCTTACCATTTCACTTGAGCATGATTACCAGCAACAACCTGATGTTCAAGGACAGTTCCTTCAGAATTACTGCTTTTCTTTATTTTTGCTTTTCATTGTCACGGTAGAAATACTTATACAATTACTACCAAAATGTATACAGACCCATTTACAATGACTTGAATGCTGTATATCTTGCATCTGAGTATAGATAGCAGAAGACATATAGAGTGAAAAGTGAAAGTAGGATGATGTGATGTAATTGAATGAGGAAGTAATGGTTATGTTTTCTGCACTCTCTGTGTAGATTTTTTTATTTTTATTTCTTTACTTATATATATTTTTGTATATTCAGATTAGGTATAGACACAGAAAGTATATAGAGTGGATCAACTACTATTCCAGCATGAAAAAACAATCTACATGAAGTGCAGAAAACAGCAAACCACTCTATATAATCACAGTATATCATCCCTTCCCTTTCACTCTAAATATCTTCAGGATACATAGCATGCAAATCATTGTAAATGAGTTTATATCACATTTACAGTACTAATATAAGTATTTTATCATGACAATTATTTATATCTGAACTCATATTTTAACATAAATGCACTCACGGCATATTTCTCCTTTTAACTCTATCTGTAACTTTCTTAACTTTATCTATAAATGAACAATATTTAACAACTACGAAGCGGAGATATAACATCTTATGTACATAATTATCCATAAAACATTATTATCACAAACTGACAATCACATCAACGTACAATTAATAATTGAGCTACTGTAACCATAGCAACCACTTCGTTTACGTTAACGTCTTGTTAACAACTAGCGATCTTTTTATGATCAGTTTTTACTGTTCATCTGAATTCAAGGTATTTTAAACACAGCTACATCCAACTTCTGAGGTCTAGCCTCGCCTGTAGTATCAGGCTTACGGAGTTCTTAAGGCTCACACAGTGGGCGGCTCTTCTTATCTTGTACAATACTTGTTCCTAATAAGCAAAAAAGACATACAGTGGTTTGATTTGAAAAATCGTGAATACTTGACTCCTATGTTATTTTCTTGCCAGCGTCCGTTAATTCACTCACTATTCGGGCTCTCTTTGAGTCAGCGTCTCAGATCAAGTGCGCTCGTGCTTTCATCTAAATGGGTAAGGGCTCATCGCCACCTTGTGTGGTGTGACGTGGTAAATACTCTTAAATGAGATAAATGGGTTTAGTACCCATGTAGGCTGAATTATATTTTCTGCATTCTCTGTGTAGATTTTTTTTTATGTATTTATTTATTTTTGTATATTCAGATCAGGAGTTGATTCAGATCCGAATCATTGGGATTTGGTGGCGAGCCAGGGTGTGAGCAATTTGGGCCCAGGCGGCACGGTGTGGCCAGCCGTGGTATCCATTCTGGAGAACCCAGACATCGTCTCACCTCACCTCCTCACTGTCTCTGATGCCACGTGAAAGAACACAAAATCCATCCAGGTATTAGGTCATCACGACAGACATTACATACATGTACCACAGAACTTACTGAACTCTTGAATTCTGATAAGAAGAGTGTAGTGTAAGCCGAAAAAAAACAAAAGCCCTTGAGAGATTTGAAGTCCTTTGTAACTTCGTGGTGGCAAAAAAAAACAGATCTTCAAGAAAAAGTGCTTTGGCGTTTTATTAATGCAAATTAACAAACTACAAAAACTCCGGGTGTACTAAATAAATGAATGATGAATGACTTAAACTGTGCTCGTTAACTTAACCAAAACTGAAGTGATCATAAGCACTTGTACCTTTTTCTATACACACATGCATACGTTTACAGCTGTGTGGCTTCTCCCTGCCTAAGTTGTGATTTTTTTCCCCTGCCACCTGTCCACCCGTGACTTCCCTTTGTAACCTTCACTCCTGATTCTGTTCACATGTGAATGTCGGTCAGCCCGTGCAGGTAGCGTCCACCTTATAACACCCCAACATTTCACACATAAAAAATTGGCTACAACACACCGGCCCATGGTATTTACTGTACAATAACATAACATTCAACAACGCTAACAATGGAGCCAATTAAAGAGTTACTAATGCACAGGTGTTCAGTCCATATTCTTCATGAATGTCCATAGGATTAGATGTAACCCCTCTGTTGGGATCTAAGCTTACATCAGTATTTATTCAGCTTCTTGCAGAAGACAAATCTTGGTGACTGGCGCTCCAAGATGTTGTACTTGGTTTGGACTTTGACAGATCGTGCGAATCCTTGCTAAGTCAGGAAGGTCTGCAGTACCTTCCCCAACAACCAGGATCCACGAGGGGCAGTAGAATCTGCTACAATAACAATGTCTCCTGCAACAAACTGTGTCTTTGTCCAACGATGTAGTTCCTGTAACGGTGGCAAGTACTCCCGAATCCAGCGTTGCCAAAAAGGTCTGATAGGGAATTGAATTTGTCTCCATAGCAGCTTGGTGTACAAGTCCTCAAGCCGGAGGTAACGCAGGTTTACCTTTCATCAAAGGATATGATTGGGAGTCAGAGGTTCAAGATCATGAGGTCATCTGAAATCTTTGTGAGGGAGACGGTCATTCCAGTGTGGCTTTCCACTTCGCACAGAAATGTCTGTAATCATGCGTCATCCACACTTTGCTGATGAGAAGTACTGGGTTCAACTTTCTGACCACTCTGGATGGTTCTTTCCCACTCCTCCATGATGTGATGCAGCAGGTGTTGAAGCTCCCACTTTATTCCAGACTGAAGCAGTGTGTTTTGAATTTTCTTATGATTAAGAGCGAATGATGCTTCTCTCAATTCCGTTCTCCTCCCACAAAGTTGGTTCCATTATCTGATCTGATGTGTGTTGCCGACCTTGTCTGGATATAAATCTCACCAGGCATTAATGCAAGAACTTGTATCAGATATGCCATTTCCAAATGCACTGCCCTGCTTGCCATGCAGGTAGAAGATAACTTACCGTATCGTTTGATGAGACTCTGCGACTCTCTTCACAGTAAGGCCAAAATAATCCACACATTTGTAAATGGTGGGTAGTCGAGTTAAATCTTTCTTTTGGCAAATCTACCATCTTTATTCCTTCTTTGGCATCTGCAAGTGACACAGGAAAGAGATGATCTTTCTTGCAGCAGCATTTGCGCTGGTGATCGTACTGCTGCGAGAGTCTGGAAAACGAGTGATTTCTTCCACAATGTCCTAACTGATGTTCATGGTGTGGCGTAAAATCAGGTGGAGATATGTTGATCTTTTACGAGATGACTGGATGTTTTATTTCATCAGACATTGCAGCTTTACAAACCTCCCCCACTCTCAAAAGCCCATTCCTTAACACTGGATCAAGTTTGTAAGGTGACTGTTTTCTTGACTCCAGATGTTCCCTTTCAACAGCTATTTCGTCACTGAACCTGTCCTGTTGACAGTACCGGATGATGGCTATCTCAGCAGCACCAACATCCTCAGGAGACAGGGTTTGATTCCATAGTGTAACTCTAAATCTGACACATCCTCTTCACTTTCTTCTTTTGTTGAGGTAAATCAAGTCCACTGCTCAACACTGGAGAAAGCTTGTATTTCTTTTCTGTTCTGATTTAACAACTGAATCATGTTTCTCACACGGGAGAAACCATGCAACTGAAATCTTTAGCCTTCTCCATGACGAAATAGGCTATCAGCCGATTTATTTGCATTTTATCCATCCTGGCTGAGCAATATCTGTTGCATTTGGTGCATCTGTGTTTACTGTATTTACTGCCTTCTCCTCTGACCTCTGGGTAGGTCACCTGTATTGAGAGCAGAATCCACAATGTCGGCCATTCTCTTTCACTCTTGAAAGAAAGTCTGGGCCCTTAGTCCATCTATACGCGTTAGAAGATACTCAGCTGTGACACCGCGAGAGGCGCAATAAGCTGGGCTCTGTGGTATCAACATACGCACTGTGAAACAACAGTGGCTTCTCTTATAGATATCCTATTAGCCACAAAAATGCAGCGCTTTGTTTCATTCCTGATGTGCTTGAGTACGATTGTACTGTCGGTCCAGAAGACAGAGTTTTCCAGCTCCAATCGCCAATTCTGCTCAACATCATCCTTTCGCACTGCAAGCACTGCAGCTGTAAGTTTCCATCCCTTGGAATAGTCACACTGGAGCAACTCATTGCTTTTCTAAGAATGAAACCAGAATCTTTTCTTTGTCGTTTTCATCCTCAGGTATGAAACAGTGCCACTAACCATCCTACGCTAGCGTCAGAAAAAGTGGTGTAGTTGGGCACTTATGCAGAGTTGTCCAGCTCTTTTTGGTTTATGCAGCGTGGCACACTAAATGTGCTTGGTCTTTTTAAGTCCTTTAGCCACCCTACCCACTGCAGCTGATAGCTTTTGGGCAGGTGTCGTCCCAGCTGTAGCTCAATTTACAGAGGTGTTGCATCATCAGCTTGATAGGTAAAGTAAAGGGTGCTAGAATCAATGAGATTAAAACTGAACTCACCACAGACAAAATACCTCGTCTGGTGAATGGTCTTTCCTGAACTACCATCTTTTAAACCTGAAGGTGTCAGCACACCACTGTAGTCCCAAGCGTTCTCGACAGGAAGATTGTCTCTGTTGAGATCCAGATTCTTTAACTTCCTTGTTCGTTTTCATCAATAGATTCAACACCCCAACACTGCATTTGTCATCCATTTCACCAGCTGAAATCCTCCCAACTGACATACAGCTGTCAGGTCTTTCTAATGCCATGGCTTCTGCTTCTGAGGCAGAGACTTTAAGCTCAAATAATCCCCTTTATTAAAATTATGCTTAATGGTGTGAATCACATATGTTGGGAAATCTGCCCTGTTGTCATCAACGGCAACATAACTTAATCACGAAACTGGCACAGCTGGGTGACGATGTCGCGCAAACGAATGAACAATCATCCTGTACTCAGTGGCCCGGTTGTGTCAGATCACCCTTTGACCACCATAGGAGGCGAAAGTCTCTGTCCTGTTTTGCCACTTTGACTTGATGATACGCGGCTTTATGTCAGCGATTACTGCTACAGATTCTTGTGAAACCTGGTCGCCTCCAAACAAAGAATTAGTCAGGTCAGGTCCTAGTAGTTGACTGTTAAGTGACATCCCTTTAAACTTGCACCACAATCAAACCACCACACGTAAGGTTTCTTTCTTAGGATAGCGCCACGCCTGGTGTGGGATGTACCGAACTTTCCCATCCTGCCTTTCCAGCTGGTGTTCTTGAAGGCACCTTTTCTGCATACCCTTCTTTGATAACATCACAGAGAAACTGACTGTATTCCTCTTCAAATGTAGCATTTTTTCTCAATTTCTGCAGCAGAGAATCTTTGCTCTGCCCAACCTGATGGTTGTTAGGCATAGTCGTTATTCTCTCTGAAAGGTAATCTCAAGCAGTAATGTCCATTAAGTTCAACTAGACATTCCATAATATCCATAAATCAGGATCTTATAGACATTTCTGTTTTCCTCTATTGATTTTCATTAAAGTCAAATTATGTTGTTTCATCAGCAATTCCTCTATCTTAACGTGGATATTCAGTTGGCTGGTGCTCAGGATAAGTGCCAGTTTCATTATTTCTCTTGGTGGTCCATTAACGACCCACCCAATAGGGTTCTGACAGCATAAGGTCCATCTCCCATGCTGTGTACCACTTCCATGGTTCCATTACCTTAGAAACGTTTGTTCAATTAGCAGCTCCACATCAGCATGTGTGGAATTTTACAGTGTTTAATTCTGTACAACGCTTACTCTTCCTGATGTGGAATGTTGTCTGAGTCACAGGCATCTGTTTCTGTGTGTACACATCAGGTAATTCCTGTTAGCTGTTGCTGTTGAGTGCAGCTACTTCAATCACAGGATGATGTAACTGTCAGCATGTTTTCTGATTCATTGTTGTTCTTAATAAGATTTTAGCTTTTCTTCTCCCATCTTTAGCTCATTTCATGAGTCGCTCAGAGCAGCGACATGCTACCAGGATCTAAGAGCGCATACGATTTTATCATTTGACTGCCTTTCTTAGCCTTGATCTGCACAGGCACAATTGACAAGGTACAATCTTGTGTTCCGGCCCCTATATGACCACATGTCTTGGGAGAAACTGCCCAATTTCCCTACCGTTTCTTGCTGTGTATCCTCTTAGATTCCTTCTCCTTTGGATGGATGGAGACTGGTAGGATGTTTCAGCTTGCACAACACATGTCAAGCGGTTCACGGCGGTCTTGTATGTGTCCAACGGTAAACATCAAAATAAACACCTTTCTCCTTTAGAAAGTTAATTTTTCTCTGTGTGATTTCCTTTCCATTTTGGGACACAACTCCAATCTGTGATCCTCTTCACACAACAGACAGGACACTATAGTTGACTTATCAGGCATATTTTTGGTGAGTTGTGTTTCAGAATTAACAACTACAGAGGTGTAAAACTGCTTCCTTTCCTTTTAATGTGACCCTGTACGACCTTTCACCTTTATGCTTTGGTAGTGAGCCTAATGTCTTGAATATTTCCAAAGAGAGTGGATCGAGGCAACGATACTTGTCTCTCAATAAAGTGACAATATCCCTGAAACCAACAACAGCGTGCTTCTCTTGCAGCTCATAAGCAGTATTTCCATCTTTTCCCTCAACGTTTATCGGCAACTTTAAAATTGTGCGATATTAGATGTTAGCATGTTCATCTCACGACATGTAACTTATATCCTCCATTGCATTACAGCATACGCATAAAAACAAACTAAACACAAGCCCATAACATCTCAATTTTACTGATGACTGCAGGCTTTCTCCATATATGCAGTAGCTATTAGTTTGCTCATTTCCAGCGGTCTTGTAACTAATGATCTAGCTCTTTGATACCCCCTTTCAGGTGGCATGTGGTGACAGCTCTTTACCAGCTCCTAGGTTGTCCTCTGGTGTACTGCTCTAAAATATAAGCAATCAGCACCTTACTGCCTTTTTCCACTCCATGTTCAAATGCTCCTGATGAAAGTAGCCTGCTCCAGAGGATCTCCATCAAAGGTAGGTATATCTCTTATGGGTAATGATAAGACTGCTGCTATGACTAATAGAGAGGTTATATCATTTTGCTTTTGCATGGTCTTGAAGAAGATTGCCTTAGTCCATACTAGTTTTACAACAACCCAGCATGCTCAGATATTGCTCTGACATAGGCATTGGGGACTTCTGTGTAATGTGTAGTATGACCTGTTGCAGAGATATTTGAGGATGATTTGTTTGGGAACATACAGAACATGACTTCTGATTCAACTTCCTGTGAAACATTTTCCTTGGGCGTGCTCCCATTGGCATTTACAACTACTATCCTGGTGGTGGATGATTAGACTGTTTATTCAAATCCTTTGGCTGTGCCTCTACTGCACTGTAGCTTTGTGGCCTCCTGTTGTTGGAAGTTGGACTTGAATGAGTTGAACCCTTTGTGGAACAAAATCCTTAACAGAGGTCTGAGAGATGATTTAGTTTTGAAAGGCTCTCCAGATAAGAATTCATTCCGTCTGACTGAGCTCTTAGCTCCACATCAGAGCCTCTGTACCTAAGAACAGTAACCTTTGCTGTATGGGCAGCAATTTGACTTTGCAGTTCCAGCAATTCCTTTTTCCTTGTGATTTGCTCCTCTTGAGCCTCAGCTCATGTTTTTCTTTCTGAAATTGGCTGCCATGGCAAGGGAGAGCAGCCCTTTCAGCCTCAGCTTTGGGCATGCAGAGGAGAGTGGTGTTGCATTGAGGATCTGTAGCTACTATGACAACCCTGATGAACAGCTTTATACCAACGTAGAAACGCATTACTGGGTTAATCTCATCACTGATCACGGTTTTGCATCAGTGTCATTAACCACAACCATATTTGCTTTGCTTGTCATCATCAGCTTTATCATCATCACCACCATCTTTTGCATTGATCCTTGGCGTAAACAACCACCTTTTCATTTTTGTATTATTTCTTTATTGCAATTATTTATTGTTCAACCCATTCATGTTGTTTAAACATTTCATCCTCTATTAACAACGGTTTCATTGATTCATGCAACTCTGTCATTTCACAGTAAGCTTTAAAAAGGTTTTATATTTTGTTTGCACTTCTGACACACTTTTATTTGAGCATGATTTAACCGCTTCGCTGTTGGTTATAGAGTTTGCTTTACTTTGGAATTCCATTCCTTTTGTTTGATAATTTTTGCTTCCATTGCTTTTAGTGTAAATCTGACCGGTCTTTCCCCAGTTCCTTTTCCGCCGCTTTGATTGTGGTAAGGTCGCTTCGTCATATTTCACTATGAATGAGCAGTCCATGCAATCTTTATTCACGGTTATAGCTGGATTTGCCTATCCTGCATGTGAAAGCCAATCTCTTCCACATCTGTGCAACTGTGTGATCATCCTGCAGTGATTCTTCAGCGTTTGTTTAGCCGGTGCGCCAATCACCGTCACATCATCACGATCCGGTAACCCAGGCGTGGTTTGTAACTTGGCTATGGTGGCAATCCGAAAAAAAAACAAAAAAAGCCATGAAATTTGAAGTCCTTTGTAACTACGTTATTGGTAACTAAAAAAATGATCTTCAGAAAGAATGCTTTGACGTTTATTAATGCAAAATTAACAAACTACAAAAACTCGGGTGTACTAAATAAATGAATGATGAATGACTTAAGCTATGCTCGTTAACTTAACAAAACTGAAGTGATCATCAAGCTGCACAGCACCTTTTCTATACACACACATGCATACGGTTACAAAACTGTGGCTTCTCTACTTCTAAGTTGTGATTTTTTCCCCCTGCCACCTGTCCACCGTGACTTCCCGCATGGCACTTCACTCCTGATTCATTCACGTGTGTGAATCGGTCAGCTGTGGTGACGTCACAACCATAACACTAACATTTACCACATAAAATTGGCTACAACAAGAAAACCTTCAGCGACTTTGTGGAATAGTTTTGGACATGCCTACAGAACAAAAAAAACAAAGGCAGTGTCAAGATATTTCTAGAACACTTTACTTCTGCTAACACTTATTTGATAGTCTTTGGGTTTTGATTGCATTGATTCTGCATTTCAAAGTGATTGAGATCCAAAATCACTGCTTTTTAATGGTTTGGGAATTAATGGGACTAATGGTTTTTACTTCTTATCGACCAGATGGAGGTAAGTGACCACGAATCCACAACAGTTTATCTGCATCCTCCTAAAGAACAATGAGATATTCCTTGAACACCTAGAGTTTTGACCTTTGACTGCCTGCCATTTTCCCTGACACGAGTCCTTGCCTAACCATTCCTTTTTTTTTGTGTGTGTGTGTGTGTGTCTCTGACCTGCTTTTGTCCCCAAAGAGGTAGTGTAGCACCACGAGAGGCTTCTCGAGGACAGTGGAGGTAGCTGAGCCGGTGCTGGAGACCGCCACCATATCCTCTAGTCCATAACCTTTCGCGCCTCCTCTTTCTCAATGCTGGTGCCAGCTTTGCTGTCGACAAATAGAGACCAAATAAGAATACACAGCAAATATTTAAATATAACAAATACACATACTATACAAGCACCACATATAATTACTTGTGCCATGCACAAGTGAGGCTATGTAGAGCTCATTTCACACGGTAGTGCTGTTTGTTTTCCACAAGTATTTGGTTCAGATTGAAACTAGAAAAGTCCAAAATCAAACAAGCTGCTAACTGCTAAATTCACGGTATTCAGGTAAATAGATGCAGGCTGTTGTGGTGTACCTTCAGAAGGCTGAAGGTGGCATGGTGTGATGCCCAGGTTGTGAAAGACACCCAGTATATTAGAGAGAAAGAAGCACAGTGAGACATGCTTTGCAGTGTTTGAAAAGGAAAGGGCCTGTGAATATTCTCATTCATGAAAGAGTAGAAATGTTTACTTAAAAAATGTCTGCTCTTGCTGTGTCACTTAGCTATTTAGAACTATTAGGCCTAAGTTGGTGATTAGATTTTCAATTCCTTGGTCTGGTTTGAGGGTAAAAAGCATGCCTGTTTCTGCTCTACAACTGTGGGTTGAATGATGTTGGATGATTTTGTTTGTTTTTTTCTCCCTATGGTGGGTGAAATAGCTTGTTTTGTCGATTAGATGGTGCCAGGGCCACTCATCACAACAGTTTTGTGTGTCTTGCAGGACTACCACGAAGAGGGAGATAGAAGAAGGTGCTACTTTGGTCACTTAACACCTGAGTTCCTTACAATGATTGGAGCTTTACTGATTTTCTTCTTTCATTGTTGTTGTTATTGTTTGTGTTTCTTTGGGCCTTACCATTTCACTTGAGCATGATTGCAAGCAACAACCTGATGTTCAAGGACAGTTCATGGAATTTTCTTTTCTTTATTTTTTGTACTCATTTATCCACGGTAAAAATACTTGTAGTGGTGCAAATGTATATAGACTCATTTACAATGGCAGATACTGTATATCTGCATCTGGGTATAGACACCAGGAATATAGGTAGAAAAGAAGTGAAGAGTAGGATGATGTGATGTGATGTAATTGAATAGAGAGTAATGGTTATGTTTTCTGCATTCTCTATTAGTAGATTTTTTATATTTTTAATATATTCTTTATTTTTGTATATTCAGAGATCAAGTTGATTCAGATCCGAGATCCGTGTTAGGTGGTGAGCCAGGAGGACGAAGCAATTTAGGGTGAGCAGTATGCGGTGCCGGCAGCACGTGATATCCATTCTGGAGAACCCAGACATCGTCTCCACCTCCTCCCACTCACTGTCTCTGATACACATAAGAAAAGAAATACCATGCAATCCACCCAGGTATTAGGTCATATGACAGAACATTACATACATATACCACAGAACTTACTGAAACTCATGATTATTAATAAGACACTTTTATTTGAACTTTTCTGTACATTTATTTTTACAATATTAAATTTGTATTTTTTTATTTTCATTACACTGCCAAAGTCTTGTTGTGTGAAGCAATAAATTGTCAACTTTTCAACTTCATCCTCCGCCATTTGAATGATTTAGGGCGTCCAACTCACCGAACCTAGTAAGAGTGTAAGTGTCTATATAGTGTGTTCTTCCAGTTAGGCTCAAGGGCACTATAATAATAACAGTATATTATGATCATATTGTCAATGAGTCTGTTGCTGGAGCTGCTCTTTAGCTTGTCCAGTGTTGTGTGGAGGGGGTGGGAGGGATTGTCCATGATTGCCAGCAGTTTTGCCAGCATCCTCTCCTCCACCACCTCATCTGCAACATCCTGTCGCAGACACTGAAGTAAAGGAAGTAAAGCCGACTCCGGCCCTTCTTATAAACGGCCTCTGTATTTGTGGTTTATTGTCTAGTGAAATAACTGATGTCTTGTTAACATTAGATTGACAGTGATAGGGATACAAAAAAGCAGCAGCACTGCCTTTTCTTAAACTCATTTATTTGAGAAACAAAGGGTTTAAACATTGACAAACATTGCTACTGCAGGAAAGGGGCATACATACAATGTGCGCTGCATGTGAAACTTTCCGTGAAGACATATGGTACAAGTGTAATCGCCAGACATGAGGATGAACGAATGTATTGCCCTATAAGCAGCTACAAAAAAAAAAACATAAATAAATGAAGGAGTAAATGAATAAATAAGCATATGCTTCAGATAGAGAGAGAGGGGGGAAGTCAAGTCTGTTGTGCTGCTGCTGCTGCTTGGTAAGAAAGAAAACCTTCAGCGACTTTGTGGAATAGTTTTGGACATGCCTACAGAACAAAAAAACAAAGGCAGTATCTAAGATGAAACACTAGAACACTAATGCTAACGATAGTCTTTGGGTTCCATTGATTGCATTTCCATTTGATTTGAGGTCAAAATCACTGCTTTTAATGGTTTGGGAGTGTGGGACTAATGGTTTTTTACTTCTTAAGGTCACTGCAATGGTTTGTTTCGTCCACCAGATAGAGGTAAGTGACCACGGATCACAACAGTTTATCTGCGTTAAAGTGTAGGACCCACTACTAAAGAACAATGAGATATTCCTTGAACACCTAGAGCTTTGACCTTTGACCCTGCCTGCCTGCCTGCCATTTCCCTAACACTAGTCGCCTTGCCTAACCATTCCTTGTCCTTTGACCCCTTTGAAAGTTTTATTCCCGCTCAATTAATAATTAAAAGGACAAAAATTCACATTTAACTACCTATATACAGTTGATTAATGAGAAAATGTAAATGTAAATGTATTAAGTTATAAATAAATACTTCACTATATACATGTATAAATCCCTTTACCTTTGACCCGAACACTTCATTCCTGATCAATTAATCATTAAAAAAACAGAATTCACTAACGATCTGTTGATTAATTAAAATAAGTAAACAAATATATAAGTCATAAATAATTTCATATATACATATATGTAAATATAAAAAGTTAAAAACTTATTAAATAGACTTATAATCAGGAATCCAATTCGCAACATCAATTAAGTGAAAAACAAAGCTAAAACAATGTACGCAGTGGAAGCACAGTTTGCACCGTGCAGTGAAACTCTTCATTTGCTAGTCTCCCTCCACACAAAATGCACTTGGAGAGAAACACGGGTATGGGCTCCTGTTTGACCTTTGACCTCGTCTCACCCTAACCCGCTCTGTCTGTGTGTCTCCCTCCTTGACTGCCTGCATGTCTGACAGCCACGCTATCAATTCTGTAATAAGCACAACTGTTCATCTGTGGCGCTGCCCGGATTTAGGATTTTGTTTTTTTGTATTTGTTTTTTTCTTTGTGTGTGTGTGTCTCTGACCTGCTTTTGTCCCCGAAGAGGTAGTGCAGCACCACGAGGAGTCTTTTGAGGACAGTGGAGGAAGCTGAGCCAATGCTGGAGACCGCCACCATATCCTCTCGTCCATTAACCATACCAACGCACTCCTCTTTCTCCAATGCTGGTGCCAGCTT
>CM053987.1:22400338-22419424 GCA_028641955.1 Protonibea diacanthus
ATAGGTGAATGAGATATGTCCTGTAAAGCGCTTTGAGTGGTCGGAAGACTAGAAAGGCGCTATATAAGTACAGTCCATTTACCATTTACCATGTTAAAAAGGAGCGATTTTTCTTCAGGCACGCAGACAAACCCGTTCTTTTACCAGACGAATTAAGTCCATTCCGTACCGGAAATCACATTTTTAAAATACCAGACGATCAGGAAAGCTTTGTAATACGCCCGGTCAAGTCATTTCAGCGATATTTACAACGGTCTAGCCGGAAATCGGTCATTTCTGTCGTGTACTCCCTAACGTTATCAGTTGTGCTCTGAGCTGCAGTCTGACACACACGCGCTGCTCTAATTGGGGCCCGGCAGATGGTGCTCTTTGCTCAGTAAACTTATGGCTGCACAGTTTGGCCGTAAAACGATTTATGTTGTGTACTTCCTGCCGTTATCAACCGTACTGTGTCAGTCTGTGCAGCAGTCTGACACACAGACGGTTAGCTGCCCATTAAGTCCCACATTAAAAAGGAGCGATTTTTCTGCAGGCAAGCAGACAAACCCGTTTCTCTACCAGGCGAAAGAAATCCTTTCCGTGTGGAAATCACATAAAAAGGTCACCTACGGATCAGGAAAGCCTCGTAATACATCTGGCAAAGTCGGTTTGATGATAACTACAACGGTTTGTAGCTGTTTACTCTCAGTCAGCGTCTCTCCCTCTGTCACTCAGACACACAGGCGCGTACCTGTCCTCTCTGGTTAGCACGCCGCTAAAGCAAAGTGTAAACATGCATGTAGCACACGGAGTCTGCCAGCTGATTGTAACGAGCTACGACAATTTAACTGGCAACTCGTTAACATAAAGACGGCACACAGAGTTTGCCAGCTGATTGTAACGAGCGACAACGAGCGGACCCAAACGGACTGGTAACGTACTGGGCATTTAGCTCTACATAGCTTAACACGGCTAAGCACGAAACTGTTAACTTTGTTAGTGTGTTTGTTTAGTTACATACATGTTTTTATTCTGTTCATGTTGTGATCTGTGCCATCATATTTGATGAGAGCAGTACAGCTGAATTTTATCAGTTAAAGGTGCAGTGACAAATATTGCAAATATAGAAAGATTACTCAACTTTTTTTCAGGTAATCTCATGCTTTCTTAGAACATTGTACAAATTCATAAAATATTTCAAAATATCCTACAATTCTATCTTTTCATACAAATTTCCACAGATGCATCGGGCATTTCAGCAGAGGGCATCCACACCGTATTTCCGCAGGAAATACAATTTTTTTAGTTATTATTATTTTTCTTCCGTACGTTTTTCGCAGTTGAACTAGTCCCACAAATTTTGTCCTATAAGAATAAAACCTATACCACTAAATTCAGCTCATTAAGGACACGTTTGCTTATCTTCAACTTTTTTCTACTATTAATATTTATTATTATTTCTACAATTTTACCGTTTAAAATACATTGTACAAACTTCAAATCTTTCTACAAACCTTCTACATTTTAAACTACTTCTACTACTACTACAGACTTCATTCAAATTACAAATTGTACACAAGATCTTAAACTATTAAACTCGTATTTAACTTTTTTAAAAATCTTTTACCGTTTTTAAACTATCAGGGCTTAAAGTTGAGCAGGTTTTTACTCAAATTCTGCGATTATACTGGGTGTGTATTGCGTCTGCTAGAGTGAGTGATGTCATTGCTAGAGTAGAGACGGAGAGAAAAATTTGTCGAAAAATAAATCTGTAAACTGCGTTCAAGGCCACAAATGTCAAGCTACAGACATGATTTACCACTCAAAACGTAGGAAAATTTGTTGCCGTTGCATAGATAACACTGACGAAGCTGTCAGTATTATAGTTTTGGCGTCAGACACAAAGATTCGGCAGCAACACCCATCTCGTGACCAATCTACTCCCAAGTTAATTTGAGAGGAGAAATTTCCAAAAGCAGCAGGGAGCAACTGCTCTTTACCTGACAACCCCGGCCAGAGTTTTTAATATTTAGCTCTCAAACTGGGCAGAGAACTGGTCAACAAGAAGCCCCCGCTCAAGGTTATTTCGGCTTCTGGATGCGACACACCATTTGGTATTTTACGCCACCTCTTCGAGGGGCTTCATTCAGAGATCTTATGTGTGTGTCAGTGGCAGAAACAGTGCATGTACACCTGTGACTAATTGCTCTGACCTGCAGCTGACCCTGGTTGCTTGGCAACCTCAAGCCTGCCTTTGACTAACTTTATTGAAGTCTCTGTATGATATCAATGAATATCAGGACTACATTTTCAGTGTTGGCCATTTTATCCTTCTCTCTCGCAGACACAAACACAGACACATAGAGACACAGACAGACACACACACCACACACACAGAGACAGACAAGACAGACACACACACACATGCATACACACAACACACACTCCCAACTACTTCCACAAATTTTGTACTACAGAAATAAAAATTATATCACTAGATTCAGCTCATTTAGGACATTACTACTACACTAACCTTCTACAAACTAATCTTCTACAAACCTTCTACACTTTAAACTACTTCTCCTTCTACTACAGACTTCATTCAAACTACAAATTTCATTTTTTAGGACATTACTACTATTATTTTACTAATTTCTACTATTAATATTTTACAAATGTTTCAACTTTTTCTACAAATTTCTTCCCGTTTAAATACATTGTACAAACTTCAAATCTTTCTACAAACCTTCTACAAACCTTCTACACTTTAAACTACTTCTCCTTCTACTACAGACTTCATTCAAACTACAAATTTCACCAAGATCTTGTACTATTAAACTTGTATTCAACTTTTTTAGATTAAGCTCATTTAGGACATTACTACTATTATTTTACTAATTTCTTCTATTAATATTTTACAAATTATTATACTATTCTACTTTTTCAGCTAATTTCACACTTTCTTATACTATTCTAATATTTTCTACAATTCTAAAAACCTTTTCATACAAATTCATTTGGAGACTTTCTGTGTGTCTCGGGGTGAGACACAGTGACAGTGAAGTCTCTGTGCTACTGCAGTGTCAATAATAATGTATGGGGGCGACGAGGTCAGAAGCAAGCACACTCAAAATTTCTTTAGAAAGTTTTCTAGTTTTCGTACTGCTCTCCAGCCCTTTGGTGAGCAAACTGTCTTCTGCTACAGCCAGATATTTCAGCTCACTTCAAATTTTTTGACTCATCAGTTCAGAGAAGCTGCTGCTATTTTCCTGCACCCCATTTCCTATATTTTTGTGTATAGTTGAGTGGCCCTGGCCTTGTTTCCATGTCGGAGGTACGGTGCTAATGCTGTACCCTTACTTTGTGCAAGCGTACTTATAAGAATGGACAGTGGTTTGAAGGCAAAGAGTAGTAACACCTAATGTTGATTTTGATTTTTCTTTTGTTCGCTCACTTTTCATTTGGAAAATTGATCAAAATAAATAATACTATATATTCTGTTGCATACTATATTCTGTTGTACAAAATATGTACAGAGCTGCTGAACTGTTTGTCCAGGTGTGGATAATGAGAGTAATTCCAGATGTCACAAGCGACACTTAACAGGAAAAAGAAAGAAAAAGAAGAAGAAACGGAAAGGTGAAGAGAACTCATCAGATTCTGACTCAGAGTTCATGTCACAGCAGAGGGATAGTAAATGTGGTCAAAGCTTATCACCAAGAAGACAAGAGGAGTTGCCTGATATCATCCCAAAGCAGGTAAAAACATAAAACAGAATCAAGTTAAAAAAACAAAAAAGGTCAACACATGCTGTCTTCATAATAATAACATGTCTTTACTTATATTGTAATACAGATGTACAGTATTTTCCTTATAGGTCAGTAAGTAAGTTTGATTTTTGATTGACGCAAAGAGCAAAGCTGGAAGTCAGACACAAAAATGGCATAGAGAATCCAATCAGTCTTCAAAATGAAACGCAAACAAAGTAACACAAACTTCAGATTGTAAAACCAGACAACAGGGAAACATTTTAAATACAGTGAAGTTTTGAAGTTGCGCGGAGAACGGACCAAAACAGCATTTAGCCTGCAACATGACAGAGACGTGCATGTTGGTTTCTTTTCTGACCAAATACTTTTTTCTAGTTGCAATTAGATCTACACATTCTGGGTGACTGTGATGTTTTAATGGTCATGCCTGTTGTGCTTGTTCAACCTACAGACCTTTTAGAATGTTTAATTTAAGTTATTCCT
This sequence comes from Protonibea diacanthus, assembly GCA_028641955.1. NCBI lineage: Eukaryota > Metazoa > Chordata > Actinopteri > Sciaenidae > Protonibea > Protonibea diacanthus. The sequence goes on from CM053987.1 coordinate 22,404,571, forward strand.
GTAAAATTCTGTAGAAAAGTGATGTTGTTTTCTTTCTTCTTTCTAATATGTTGCCTTTCAGCCACTATGCAGTGTTGACATGTTGACGTGTTATCATGTCACCCAACATGAAACTCATCACTGAGAGATCATTGCTAAACTTGTCCAATTCATGTTGAGAACTGGCTGCAGTAAATTTTTAAGGGTATTTGTCAAGGCATTGTAGAAGAATGAATTGTGCAAAGCCTGAATTTTATCCAAGTAATGACCAATTTGCAATAGTTAATTAGGGCCCAAGTGCTGAACAGCGTTCAGCCAGTAAAACCTTTTGTATCCTTAGGATTTTTCTTTTTTTTTTTTCTTGTTTTCTCCCTCAGTGCCACCTTCGGGGGCATTTTCATGGAAATCAAGATGGAATGAAAAGTCAAAATCGTGAGTTTTGGATTTACTGTGGGGGAGGGGCAGGGCCATGAAATTCTGTGTTTTTTTCATGAATTTTTGCCATGCTATAACTTTGTGAAAAATACTCCGATCTTCCCTAAACCTCTGAGATGTAATGGCAGTCTGGTCTAGAACACATTTCCATGGCAACATTTGGTGATTTTCACAGTGCCTAGTGCCTAATGGCGATAGAAAAGACCACTTTTTCAAGGTGACGCCCAGCTCGGACAATATTGACCGTATGGTGCTGAAACTGAGTGAAAATATCAGAAACAACCTCGGGACGAACCTCTCCAAAAATGGTGAGTTTTTGAGGAACTGTGGACACAATGGCCCGTCAAAGTCAAAAGTGCTGATGTTTTCGAAAAAAAATTGTAACTCCATTGACTTTTTGGCTGATTTTCAGGCAAAAGTGTTGGGCTTTCATATCAGAGTTCCTCTCAGAGCTGTCTGAAACGTCTTGTGGTTATTAAGACCAATATTATGCGCATTTTGGCAGCCCAGCCACAGTTTTGGACACAGAGTTATGAAACCTCAGCCGAATTGTAGAACAAGACAAGACCTACGAAAAAGTCTCTTGGAGCAATGGGCTAAAATTAACAGGAAGCAAGATATGAATATCATAATGGACACTGTATGCTTTGTTGTAGCCCGAATCACCAAGAGACTTTTTTGTAGGCCTGGGGCAGATACATGTTGCCACCAAAGGCCGTGTCTCTACATGAAATTTTGTCAATGGCGGAGGCTCCGTACAAGATTTTGTAGGTGGTGTTCTGGAGCCATCTTGGTCCGAGTGCCCATGAAACTTCCGGATTCTAAAAATTTCAGCATACTTTACTACTTGAGTTTTTCGTTTCGTGAGTTTTCAAGCTTGTTTAGCCTGAGGGAAAAAAAGAAAGAAAAAAAAGAAAAATCCCAAGGATACAATAGGGCTTTTGCTGGCCGAATGTTGTTCGGTGCTCGGGCACTAATTACACCTCTTTTTTTATTCCTTCATAATAGGACAGCTCCAGTAAAAGAAGAGGAGATGAGGAAAGTCATGGCAGGAGGAGTTGTCGTTCCTGTTCACAGTTACATTCCTACTCCTATTCACATTCCTGCTCAGTAGGGAGGAACTCTCATGCTTGGTCTAGAAACCACCACAGACGATCGAGGACTCGCTCCTTATCCAGTTCACAGTGCCCCAGGACCCGGTCCAGGTATGAAGGAAAGTCCATCAATTAATTGTTTGTTCTTGAGAAAAATGCAAATAAGAGTTTTGTCTTAACTTAACTGAATCTTTACTGTCATGTTCTTTCATTTCCTCACTCTTCGCGTGTTTACTCATGTTCCTCTTAGATCATTGCCATACTACTCAGAATAGTGATAATCAGAATTTGTCAAACAAGAAAAGTTTGAAATCATTGTTGGACATTGCATAGATTCCTCATTCACCTAAGTGGTTGGAGTTGGTGTGTGTTGTTCTCTCACAGTGCTAATGTTGGTTTCAGCTTATCCTTAGGCATATATTTGAATTTGGTACTGATTGCTCAAAGTGGCTTATTGTTTAATGATGTAGTGCTTTGGTCATATCTTGTAGATTGAGATTTCAAAGGTTTCCCAAACACAGATTCTGAAAGGCTTCATTAAATACAGTTTTAATCAAAGTTGTGAATAATTGGTTCACTCACAATAATATTATCATGATATTTTGCCCTAATAACTGTTTTTTTTGTTTTGTTTTGTTTTTTTAATCATAGTTCCTCAGAGAAGAGGAGAGCTTTGGATGAATCCATACAGTCCACCCAAGGTCCTTTTAAAGGCCTCCAGTCATCTCAGTTGGCCTCCAGCCCTGCCAGAAGAAACTTCAAACCAGAGGAACTGACAGAGTCAAGTATAGAGCTACAGAGCCCTGAGCAGAGTGAAAAGCCATCAGAGAAAAGAGATGAGAAAGCAGAGGACACCACACAAAAACTAGGTAGGACGTGTTTGATAGGTAGCACATGTACTACATGTACAATTTGCACTCCAGGCTTATGATGCAGGGACTGATGGTGTGTTAAAACAAAAGTCTATAGATATTCTTATAGCAGTTTATTATGTCATCTGTTGAACTTTCACTGCTTATATTGTATTTGATAAAATAATGTATAAAAAACAGGTTGAATATAGATGTCATTAAAGTTATAAATATATTTGTTCATTGCCGCTGTATACAATAAGTGTAGCACACAGTGGAAAAGAAATGGAAACAATGAAAAATCAGGTATCTACAGACAGTGCTCAAGGCTCTGTTTTTGTGGCAGCACTATGACTAATGCAAATAGTCCTACTACAAGATTGTATGGTATTGTCTTTGCTGAAAAACGGACAGACTGAGACAGTTGGTTAGCACAATGTGTCAGGATGGATAGAGAGACAGAATCGGGTACCTGCTTTTTGGAGATTCTGTTTCCAAAAAGGTTTTTAACTTTCCTCTCCTGGATAGAGAGAGTCACCACTTGGTGGAAGAGGGGACCTTTACATTACAGTGGTTTAATTTCTCTCACCAGCTTGCTAAACCTGTACTTTGACTCTTTAAACCTGTCCTTGTCCCCGCTCCTGAACACCTCTGGCTGAGTTTAGCTGTGAAGAAAAGCACTTATAAGTACGGGTGGGCGATATATATCGTTGTGAATGTTGTTTTAACGATGTGCAAATTTACATTATCGAGTATTCAAGTTAGCTCGCCAAAACAATGACACGCATGACGAAATGCTTCACATTATCTATAAACAGCGCATCTAAACAGTTATCCAGAAGACCAGTTGAGACAGGGAGCTTGATGATGAGCAAAGTGAGTGAGGGGGAGAGATGCTGTGTGTGTGCGCGCACGGCGCCTGTGTAGCTGTTTCCACAGACACGGAGGGAGAGAGAAACATTTCACTGCACGTGCCCCAGTATTGATCTGCAGCGCCCCAGTATGAATTTCACTGGTTAAAAAATCACTTTGGAGTTTTAAATCTACATAGCATAATCTACAGAATATGCACATATGGCAATTCTTCGCTACTCTATTCACTCCACATACACAATGTGCAAGGCTGGTTTCACGTGTAGCGACTTTGGAATCATCAAATAACAGCACTATATGTGATGCTAGTTATGCAAGGGAGTCCCGCTAGCATAAAATCAAATCAAATCAAATCAAATTTTATTTATATAGCCCAAAGTCACAAAACACAGTTTGCCTTTGCTTTACAATCTGTACAGGGAGTGACACCCTCTGTCCTTAGACCCTCGGTTCGAGTGAGGAAAAACTTGCCCACCAAAAAACCCTTTTAACAGGGAAAAAAGGTGGAAGAAACCTCATGAAGAGCCACAGAGGAGGGATCCCTCTCCCAGGACGGACAGACGTGCAATGGATGTCACGTGTACAGAACAAATCAACACAAACATATTGTACAATTACAATGAAATACAATAAATGATAGTATGATTACAGTAGCAGTGGAACTTGTGATAGAGTTAGAGGGACACAGATGCACAGCAGCAGTGAAACATTAACAGACTATAAACTATAGGAGAGATGTGGTAGCAATTATGACAGTGATGCTATATATAGTGGACATCAGCAGCAGACCACAGCAGCAGCCACGATCCACGAGAACCTGCTGGACGAGAAAGCACAGAAACTCCGGGGAAGAAGTTTAGTTAGTAACATGCGTTGACGGTAATGGTGATGGGGAGAGAGAGAGATTGAGAGAGAGAGAGAGAGAGAGAGAGAGAGAGAGAGGGTTTTCAGTAAAGGGAGATGTGACTGCATCTTCAACCATTACCGTGCCTGGCTAGGCATAACCCAGAAAGAGACAGGCGGGGGGGTGGGGGGGAGTCCCCCGGCAGTCTAGTCCTATGGCAGCATAACTAAGGGATGACCTGAGTCAGCACTAACTATAAGCGCTTTCAAAAAGGAAAGTCTTAAGTCTATTCTTGAAAGTGTTGACTGTGTCTGCCTCCCGAACCCAGAACGGTAGTTTGTTCCACAGAAGAGGAGCTTGATAGCTGAAAGCTCTGGCTCCCAATCTACTTTTGGAAACTATAGGAACCACAAGAAACCCAGCATTCTGAGAGCGCAGTGGTCTAGAGGGGTAGTAAGGTACTATGAGTTCTTTTAGATATGATGGTGCCTGGCCATGAAGAGCTTTGTATGTAAGGAGAAGAATTTTAAATTCAATTCTAGACTTAACAGGTAGCCAGTGCAAGGAAGCCAAAATGGGAGAGATGTGATCTCTGATCTTGGTTCCTATCAGAACACGTGCAGCAGCATTCTGAATTAGCTGCAAAGACCTAAGAGACTTACTTGAGCAGCCTGATAACAAAGAGTTACAATAGTCCAGCCTAGACGTAACAAATGCATGGACTAGTTTTTCTGCATCCGCTTGAGACACGATGCGTCTGATTTTGGCAATGTTGCGTAAGTGGAAGAATGCAGTCCTCGAAATTTGTTTTATGTGGACGTTAAAGGACAGATCCTGATCAAAAACAACTCCAAGATTCTTTACGGTGGAGCTGGAAGCCAGAGTGATCCCATCTAAGGTAACTAATTCTCCGGGAAGAGAATTTCTGAGGTGTTTAGGTCCAATTACAAGAACTTCAGTTTTGTCTGAATTCAGCATCAGAAAATTGTAGGTCATCCAACTTTTTATATCCTTAAGGCATGCTTGGAGTTTAGTTAATGGGTTGGTTTCATCAGGCTTGATCGACAAATATAATTGGGTGTCATCAGCATAACAATGAAAATTAATAGAGTGATTCCTAATAATGTTCCCTAGAGGAAGCATATATAAACTGAATAGAAGTGGTCCTAGTACAGAACCTTGTGGAACGCCGTGACAAACTTTAGTGTGCATGGAGGATTCATCATTGACGTGAACAAACTGAGATCGATCTAAGAAATATGACTTAAACCAGCTTAGGGTGGTTCCTTTGATACCAACTTGATGCTCCAGTCTATGTAAAAGAATTTGATGGTCAATGGTGTCAAATGCGGCACTAAGATCTAACAGGACAAGTACAGAGATGAGTCCTTTGTCTGATGCCATTAGGAGGTCATTTGTAACTTTGACTAGTGCGGTCTCCGTGCTATGATGCACTCTAAATCCTGACTGAAAATCCTCAAATAAACTGTTCTTATGGAGAAAGTCGCACAGCTGTTTAGCTACAGCTTTCTCAAGTATCTTAGAGAGAAATGGAAGGTTTGATATCGGTCTGTAATTGGCTAAAACCTCTGGGTCTAGGGTGGGCTTTTTAAGAAGAGGTTTAATTACGGCTACTTTAAAGGACTGTGGTACATATCCTGATAATAAAGACAGATTAATCATATCCAATAAAGAAGGGCTGACTAGAGGTAAGACATCCTTGACCAGCCTGGTTGGGATGGGGTCTAAGAGACAGGTTGACGGCTTAGATGAAGAAATTATTGAAGTAATTTGATGAAGGTCAATGGGAGAAAAACAGTCTAAATATATATCAGGTTTTACAGCTGTTTCCAGGATTGCTGTATCAGAATGCAGATCAGTGCCTGTCGAAGGCAAGGCGTGATGAATTTTGTCTCTAATAGTTATAATTTTATCATTAAAGAAGCTCATGAAGTCATTACTAGTTAGACCTAAAGGAATAGATGGGTCAATAGAGCTGCGGTTCTTTGTTAGCCTGGCTACAGTGCTGAAGAGAAACCTGGGGTTGTTCTTATTTTCCTCTATTAATGAAGAGTAATAGGCTGTTCTGGCATTACGGAGAGCCTTCCTGTAGGTTTTAAGATTATCCTGCCAGACTAAGCGAGATTCTTCCAGTTTGGTGGTACGCCATTTACGTTCAGAATTACGTGCCACTTGCTTTAATTTGCGAGTCTTTTGGCTATACCATGGTGCTAACCTCCTCTGTTTAATTATCTTCTTTTTCAGAGGTGCAATAGAGTCGAGAGTTGTCTGTAATGAGCCTGTAGTACTGTCAACAAGATGATCTATTTGTGAGGGGCTAAAGGAAGCAGACAAGTCCTCTGCTACATTGAGACATGGCATTGAATTCAATACTGAAGGAATCACTTCCTTAAATTTGGCTACAGCATTGTCAGATAAACATCTGCTGTAGGAGTTTCTGCAAAAAGGCTTATAGTCCAGTAATATGAACTCGAAGGTTATTAAGAAATGGTCAGATAGAAGAGGATTCTGTGGAAAGACTATTAGATGATCAATTTCGATACCATATGAAAGAACAAGATCAAGAGTGTGGTTCAGACAATGAGTCGGTTTATTGACACTCTGACAGAAGCCAATTGAATCTAATAAAGAGATAAACGCAGTACTAAGACTATCATTGTGGTTGTCCACATGAATATTAAAATCACCTACAATAATTACTTTATCTGTTTTGAGGATCAAGCCTGATGCAAATTCTGCAAATTCAGATAAAAATTCAGAGTAAGGGCCAGGAGCTCGATATACTGTAACAAATAGAATTGGCTGTAATGTTTTCCAAGTTGGGTGAGTGAAGCTAAGAACAAGACTTTCAAATGAATTATAATTTAGTTTAGGTTTAGGATTTATTAAAAGACTTGAGTCAAATATGGCTCCAACTCCACCACCTCGACCGGTACTACGAGGAATATGAGTATTACAATGACTGGGAGGAGTGGATTCATTTAAGCTAACATATTCATCCTCCTGCAGCCAGGTTTCAGTAAGACAAAATAAATCAATATCACAATCAGATATTAATTCATTGACTAAAACAGCTTTAGAGGACAAGGACCTGATATTCAAGAGTCCACATTTAATTTTCTTATTTTGGACTGTTTGAGATGTTGATTTAATTTTTATTAAGTTTTTATGATGAACTCCTCTTCTGTTTGTTTTATCTTTAAATAATGTAGGTGGACGGGGGACAGACACAGTCTCTATACTAAAGGATTGGGTGGGCAGCTGCTCTAATGGAGGCGCAGAGAAGCGTGTAAGACTGCAGCTCTGCTTCCTGGTCTTAACTCTGGGTTGTCACGGCTTTGGTCGACTAATAAACTTGGCCATATTTCTAGATATGAGAGCTGCTCCATCCAAAGTGGGATGGATGCCGTCTCTCCTAATCAGACCAGGTTTTCCCCAGAAAGGTGTCCAATTATCTATGAAGCCCACATCGTTTGCTGGACACCACCTCGACAGCCAGCGGTGAAATGACGACATGCGGCTATACATGTCATCACTGGTCACATTGGGCAGGGGTCCAGAGAAAACTACGGAGTCCGACATCGTTTTGGCGTATGCACACACCGAAGAAACATTAATTTTAGTGACCTCCAATTGGCGTAACCGGGTGTCATTACCGCCGACGTGGATAACAATCTTACTGTATCTACGTTTAGCTTTAGCCAGCAGTTTCAAATTTGACTCGATGTCGCCCGCTCTAGCCCCAGGGATGCATTTGACTATGACCCCCGGTGTCGCTAACTTCACGTTTCGTAAAATGGAGCTGCCAATGACCAGAGTTGGCTTCTCAGCGGGTGTGTCGCTGAGTGGGGAATATCTGTTTGAAACGTGGAGCGGTTGGTGGTGTACCGTGGGCTTCAGTTTGGGGCTATGCCTCTTTCGTGTAGTCACCCAGCCTCCCGGCTGCTCGGGAACTACCGGGGGACGGCTAGCTGAAGCTACCTTCGGTGGTACCGCACCGACTACAGGGGACTGGCTAACTATAGCAGCTACTGACTGTTCGGTGGTGCAGTACCGTGCCTCTAACTCACTGAGCCTCGCCTCCAAAGCTACAAATAAACTACATTTATTACAAGTACCATTATCGCTAAAGGAGGACGAGGAGTAACTAAACATGAGGCACACAGGGCAGGAGAGAGCAGGAGAGGAGAGAGCAGGAGAAGAGAGAGCAGGAGAGCAGAGAGAAGCCATTGCTATAGTTGGGGAAGTTAGTGTGACTAACAGAAACTGGGAAAACTATCGGGTTGTGGTTGCTAGAGTTAAGAAACTTGTTCGTGCATAAACAGAACAAGAGTAAGGATAGTGTAGAGTTATGTAGGTAGTCACTGATGTGAAAAATATACGAAAATCTGTTTAGGTGAGCAGAGCAGAGAGCACCATGGCAGCAACACCGATAACCGGAAGTAACAGAATTGCGCTTACCGTAAAGCACGTCGGCACCAAGAGCCAAGAGTCTTTCAATTCTTGTTTGAGGTATCTTCGCCCATTCTTCCAAACGTCTTCCAATTCTTTGAGATTTCTGGGCTGTCTGTCACGCACTGCTCTTTTAAGGCCTATCCATAGATTTTCAATTATGTTGAGGTCAGGAGATTATGAAGGCCATGGCAAAACCTTTAGTTTACACGTCTTGATCTCATCCACCGTGGATTTTGAGTGTGTGTTTAGGATCACTATCCATCTGTAGAAGCCACCCTCTCTTTAACTTCAGCTTTTTCACAGATGGCATCAAGTTAGTGTCAAAAATGTGCTGAAATTTTATTGAATCCATTTTTCCTTCTACTCGTGAAATGTTCCCTGCGCCACTGGCTGTAATACAACCCCAAAGCTTGATTGATCCACCCCCATGCTTAACAGTTGGACAGAGGTTATTTTCATTAAATTCTGTGCCCTTTCTTCTCCAAAGTACCTCTGCTCATTCCAGCCAAAGTTCTATTTTAACCTCATTGGTCCACAGAACTTGTTTCCAAAATGCATGAGGCTTGTCTATATGTTCCTTTGCAAATTTCAAACACTGATTTTTGTGGTGAGGACGTAGAAGAGGTTTTCTTCTAATGACTCTTCCATGAAGTCCATATTTGTACAAGTATCTCTTTATAGTGGAATAGTGTACCACATCTCCAGTGCCTGCCAGATCTTTCTGGAGGGATCGTGCAGTCTAATGTGGGTTTTGACTTGTTTTTCTCACAAGTTGTTCTGTCTGATATTTTTCTTGGTCTTCTAGATCTTGCTTTAACTTCCACTGTTCCTGATGACTACCATTTCTTTATTACATTCCGAACAGAGGATATTGGCATCTGAAAACGCTTTGCTATCTTCTTATAACCTTCTCCTGCTTTGTGAGCGTCAACTATTTTCAGTTTCAGTGTTTTAGACAACTGCTTAGAAGAACCCATGGTGCTGATTGTTGGGGTAAGGTCAGATGAGTCTGAGCATTTAAAACCTTTGAGATTGACATCACCTGGTCTTTCCAGACAATAACTGTGAACAATCCATGACACAGTCAGATCTTAGCTTTCCTAATCCTAAATTTCCTAATCTGTAATTTGATGCCTTTTGGAGATATTTTCCATCTTTCCTTGGCTTCTTTTTGCACATTAAAACAAATTTTAACCAGGGGTGCCCAAACTTTCGATTTATATGTGTCCTGGACCCCATCCCATCCCACCTCATCAAGACTGTTCAGAAATCACCAACTCCTCCCTCAATTCTGTTTCAGACCCACATTCACTTCAACTGGCTGCTGTCACTACAACCCTCAAAAAACCTGGAGCCCACCTCAAAGTCACCAATGACATCCTTCTCTCCGCAGACTCTGGCCACATCACCATCCTCATCCTCCTGGACCTCACTGCAGCTTTCGATCCTACAACCACACCATTTTTCTCGCCTGTCTTGAATCCTCCCTCAACATCACTGACACTGCACTCTCCTGGTTCAAATTATACCTGACAGACTGACAACAATTCATCCATATCAAAAACTGCATCTCCTCCACCATTCCCAAGGCGCCCCCCAGGGTTCATTGCTTGGTCCTCTCTTCTTCATACTCTACCTGCTTCCCCTTGGTAACATCATTTGCCACCATGGTCTCCACTTCCATTGCTATGCTGACGATGTGCAAATCCATCACCTCTGCCACTCACTCCACTCTCTCCAACTGCTTCACCGACATCAAATCCTGGATGCACACTAACTTCCTCAGACTCTGTAACTGTGACAAATCAGGCTTTGATCATCATCAGTCCCAAATCCAAAACCACTGACAGTTTCTGCCTCACTACTGACAACTCCACCAGACTCCATGTGCCGGTTCCACAGCGCATTCAGTTCAAAATCCTCCTCTTCACACACAAAGCCCTCCATAACCCCTTCCTACCTCACTGATTTGTTCCATCGCCACAATCTATCCCACAGCCTCCGTTCATCTGATGCAAACCTCCTGACTCCACCACCCAGGACCAAGCACCAAACCTGGGGTGACTCTCTCCCCAAACACATCCGTGACTGTATCAACCTTCCAACATTCAAAGCGCTGACAAAAACACACCTTTTGAAAATTGCTTTTAATGTTCAGCTTAGTTGAATTTTTTGTTTGATTTGAAAGTGCCCAAGCTCACCGCAGGGCACATAGAGACAAACAACCATTCACACCTATGGACAATTTAGAGTCACCAGTTAACCAATTAAGTGCATGTGTTTGGACTGTGGGAGGAAACCGGAGTACCTGGAGAGAAGCCACGCAAACAAATAAAGCGAACCCACATGCTGAACTAAAAATATCTGAAGTTGTTTCACTGGAAGCTTTACACTCTACTTTAAGAAACTGTCAATGGAAATCTTTTGAACATTGTCTATGTTCTTAATTTGTTACTGTATCTATAACTTCTGCACTTAATTTGCCTATTTACTCGCACTTTAGTATTTTAATATTTTTGTGTTTGTTTTTTTTTATTGCTTCTTTGTTGTTGTTGTTCGTCTGTCTTGATTTTTATGACATATGCTGCTGTCTTTCTTGGCCAGGTCACCCCTGTGAAAGAGGTCTTGATCTCAATGGGTTTTTATCTGGTTAAATAAAGGTTAAATAAAATAAAAAACACGCAAACATGCAAAGAGTCCGAAGTTCAAAGCAGGACTGCTAACTGCTGCTAACTCCTAACCACGGCACCACCATGCCGCACCTCTTTCCAATATATTGTGTACAATAGCTTTCTACTATTGAAGCAAAGTTTTCCCGTTTTTTTCTTTGCTCATGGAAATGACTATGGCATACAATGCCTTCAGGACACTGATAATCTCTTAATAAATAAGTGATTTTATATTATCTGACCCAGTTCACTGATGCGTTGAGGGCTATTGCTCGAACTGCAGTGTTTCCGAATGGGGGATCTATTTTTGCGGAGGATGAGTACAGGGGAGTGACTTGGTTCTCGTGTCCAACGGTCCCTCTGGCTGTATCTAGCCCTCCTCCGACCCTGTGACACTGACCGCGAGTGTGACCTTCGTGATTTCCGGCCTCCAGACCTGCACAGACAACATGCAGTTGAATAATTTTTAATTAACTGCTAGAACATATCTGCATCCAAAATAAGGGTTATTGGATATGATTAATCTGTCTTTATTATTTTATTATTATTATGTACCACAGTCCTTTAAAGTAGCTGTAATTAAACCTCATCTTAAAAAGCCCACTCTAGATCCGGAGGTTTTAGCCAATTACAGACCAATATCAAACCTTCCCTTTCTCTCTAAGATACTTGAGAAAGCTGTAGCTAATCAGCTGTGTGACTTTCTCCATAAGAACAGTTTATTTGAGAATTTTCAGTCAGGATTTAGAGTGCATCATAGCACAGAGACTGCACTAGTCAAAGTTACAAATGACCTCCTAATGGCATCAGACAAACTCATCTCTGTCCTTGTCCTGTTAGATCTTAGTGCCACATTTGGTAAATGGTAAATGGACTGTACTTATATAGCACCTTTCTAGTCTTCCAACCACTCAAAGCGCTTTACAGTATGTTATCTCATTCACCCATTCACACACAATCATACACTGATGGCATTGGCTGCCATGCAAGGTGCCAAGTGCTCATCAGTTCGAGGAGCTAACCATTCATAGTACACATTCATTTATTCACACACCGATGGCACAGCCTTCAGGAGCAATTTGGGGTTCAGTATCTTGCCGAAGGACACCTCGACATGCAGACTGGAGGGGACTGAACCGGGGATTGAACCGCCAATCTTCTGATTAGTGGATGACCCGCTCTGCCTCCGAGCCACAGCCACCCCACAACAACCATTGACCATCAAATTCTTTTACAGAGACTGGAACATCAAATTGGCATCAATGGAAACGCCCTAAAGTGGTTTAAATCATATTTCTTAGATCAATCTTAGTTTGTTCACGTCCATGCATACCAAAGTTTGTCATGGAGTCCCACAAGGATCTGTACTAGGACCACTTCTATTCAGTTTATATATGCTTCTTCTAGGGAACATTATTAGGAATCACTCCATTAATTTTCATTGCTATGCTGATGACATCCAATTATATTTATCGATCAAGCCTGATGAAACCGATCAGTTAACTAAACTTCAAGCATGCATTAAGGATATAAAAAGTTGGATGACCTACAATTTTCTGATGTTAAATTCAGACAAAACTGAAGTTCTTGTAATTGGACCCAAACACCTCAGAAACTCTCTCTCTAGAGACTTACTTACCTCAGACGGGATCACCCTGGCCTCCAGCTCCATCGTAAAGAATCTTGGAGTTGGTTTTCGAGGACTGCATTCTTCCACTTACGTAATATCGCCAAAATCAGACGTATTGTGTCTCAAGTGGATGCAGAAAATCTAGTCCACGCATTTGTTACTTCTAGGCTGCACTACTGTAACTCTTTGTTATCAGGCTGCTCCAACAGGTTTCTTAGGACTTTGCAGCTAGTTCAGAATGCTGAATGAAGTTTTTCCTCACTCAAACCGAGGGTCTAAGGACAGAGGGTGTCACTCCCTGTACAGATTGTAAAGCCCTCTGAGGCAAATGTATTTTGTGACTTTGGGCTATACAAATAAAATTTGATTTGATTTGACATGCGGCCCGTCAAAGTCAAACTCCATTGACTTTCTGGTTGATTTTCAGGCAAAAGTGTTGGGCTTTCATATACTTTCTCAGAGCTGTCTACATAATTAATTAGGGGCGGGGCAAAATCGCTCTATAGCACCCCCTTGAACTTTTCTTTGAGGCAGCCCCGCCACAGTTTTGGACACAGAGTTATCCGCCGAATTGTAGAACATGGCAAGACCTACAAAAAAGTCTCTTGGAGTTATGGGCTAAAATAAACAGGAAGCGAGAGATTTAAGAATGAATTTTTGGTGTTTCAGGCTGGTTGAGAAGGGGTTATATTTGAACGAACTCCTCCTAGGGATTTTATCCAAGTCACTTCAAACTTGGTAGGTGCATTCATATAGACTTCCTGAGTAAAAGTTATCAAAATTATGAATTTTGATGAAACGGTGTGGGCATGGCGCTCTGTCAAATTTGACCCTTTCACCCACTTCTGGCTAATGTGCGTGGCCTATTTTAACAAACTGCTCCTATCAATTCCATCCCATCTAATTGAAACTTGGCATCTATGTTCTTAAGGCCTTAATTATGAAAAGTTATCAAAATTATGAATATTGATGAGGTGTGGTTGTGGCTATTTTGTCAAATTTAACCCTATGAAAAAAAGTGGTTGCTTCCTATATTCTGTTTTAACAAACTCCTCCCAGGGACTTCATCTGATTGACTTAAAACTTGCCTGACGTGCACATGCCAACATGCACACATGCGCGAGGGCCCGTTCAACACCGCTTGTGACTTTAATTGATTTTGTTCAATTCCAGGAACTTTGTCTGATCGCATCTTTGTCTGATCTTTTTTATGTTCTAACTGTAGTTTTTTTACTTTGCTCTTTGCTGTTCCAGATGAGCTTATCTCAACCTGGCTATTTCTTTCATTTTTCCTTTTATAAGTAGGGGTGGGCGATATGGGCAAAAAATATCTTGATATTTTTCAGGATTTTAACGATAACAATATTTTCTCAATATTTTCCAAAAAGAAATAAATCAATAAATCAAAACAATCAAAACAAGTGACACGTTTCAGTTTAACAAGCCAAATTTGGAACATCTGCTTTGTTGTGAAGTGATTTACACAGATGATTAAGATCTGACTCTTTACTGGTTCACCGAGGACAGGCACACACTGAACAGACAGGGACACACACACGGCACAGAGAGTGCTCTCCCTCGCCAGCTTCCTTTCTCAGGAGTAACATGATGATGACAAGTTGCATACTTAAAAACAAATTTATATACAACACTAATCTACTTCTTCAAACAAATTTAGCAAACATAGTTGCCAATGCGTTAGAGCTTGGCTGGCTGACCTTGAGTTGCTGGCTGGCGGCTAGGTGTGCGACGTGCTTTACGGTAAGCGCAATTCTGTCACTTCCGGTTATCGGTGTTGCTGCCACGGTGCTCTCTGCTCTGCTCACCTAAACAGATTTTCGTATATTTTTCACATCAGTGACTACCTACATAACTCTACACTATCCTTACACTTGTTCTGTTTGTGCACGAACAAGTTTCTTAACTCTAGCAACCACAACCCGATAGTTTTCCCACTTTCTGTTAGTCACACTAACTTCCCCAACTATAGCAATGGCTTCTCT
>CM053987.1:22419924-22438090 GCA_028641955.1 Protonibea diacanthus
AAATTTTGCATTTTTCTTTCAATCACAGTGATTTCTATATTTTAACTACTGTCCAGTGTTGAACTAAGAATTAAATTTGAGTATAGTCATTTTGTGGCTTTGTTTTTATTTTGGATGCAGATATGTTCTAGCAGTTAATTAAAAATTATTCAACTGCATGTTGTCTGTGCAGGTCTGGAGGCCGGAAATCACGAAGGTCACACTCGCGGTCAGTGTCACAGGGTCGGAGGAGGGCTAGATACAGCCAGAGGGACCGTTGGAAACGAGAACCAAGTCACTCCCCTGTACTCATCCTCCGCAAAAATAGATCCCCCATTCGGAAACACTGCAGTTCGAGCAATAGCCCTCAACGCATCAGTGAACTGGGTCAGATAATATAAAATCACTTATTTATTAAGAGATTATCAGTGTCCTGAAGGCATTGTATGCCATAGTCATTTCCATGAGCAAAGAAAAAAACGGGAAAACTTTGCTTCAATAGTAGAAAGCTATTGTACACAATATATTGGAAAGAGGTGCGGCATGGTGGTGCCGTGGTTAGGAGTTAGCAGCAGTTAGCAGTCCTGCTTTGAACTTCGGACTCTTTGCATGTTTGCGTGTTTTTTATTTTATTTAACCTTTATTTAACCAGATAAAAACCCATTGAGATCAAGACCTCTTTCACAGGGGTGACCTGGCCAAGAAAGACAGCAGCATATGTCATAAAAATCAAGACAGACGAACAACAACAACAAAGAAGCAATAAAAAAAAACAAACACAAAAATATTAAAATACTAAAGTGCGAGTAAATAGGCAAATAAAGTGCAGAAGTTATAGATACAGTAACAAATTAAGAACATAGACAATGTTCAAAAGATTTCCATTGACAGTTTCTTAAAGTAGAGTGTAAAGCTTCCAGTGAAACAACTTCAGATATTTTTAGTTCAGCATGTGGGTTCGCTTTATTTGTTTGCGTGGCTTCTCTCCAGGTACTCCGGTTTCCTCCCACAGTCCAAACACATGCACTTAATTGGTTAACTGGTGACTCTAAATTGTCCATAGGTGTGAATGGTTGTTTGTCTCTATGTGCCCTGCGGTGAGCTTGGGCACTTTCAAATCAAACAAAAAATTCAACTAAGCTGAACATTAAAAGCAATTTTCAAAAGGTGTGTTTTTGTCAGCGCTTTGAATGTTGGAAGGTTGATACAGTCACGGATGTGTTTGGGGAGAGAGTCACCCCAGGTTTGGTGCTTGGTCCTGGGTGGTGGAGTCAGGAGGTTTGCATCAGATGAACGGAGGCTGTGGGATAGATTGTGGCGATGGAACAAGTCAGTGAGGTAGGAAGGGGTTATGGAGGGCTTTGTGTGTGAAGAGGAGGATTTTGAACTGAATGTGCTGTGGAACCGGCACATGGAGTCTGGTGGAGTTGTCAGTAGTGAGGCAGAAACTGTCAGTGGTTTTGGATTTGGGACTGATGATGATCAAAGCCTGATTTGTCACAGTTACAGAGTCTGAGGAAGTTAGTGTGCATCCAGGATTTGATGTCGGTGAAGCAGTTGGAGAGAGTGGAGTGAGTGGCAGAGGTGATGGATTTGCACATCGTCAGCATAGCAATGGAAGTGGAGACCATGGTGGCAAATGATGTTACCAAGGGGAAGCAGGTAGAGTATGAAGAGGAGAGGACCAAGCAGTGAACCCTGGGGGGCACCTTGGGAATGGTGGAGGAGATGCAGTTTTTGATATGGATGAATTGTTGTCAGTCTGTCAGGTATAATTTGAGCCAGGAGAGTGCAGTGTCAGTGATGTTGAGGGAGGATTCAAGACAGGCGAGAAAAATGGTGTGGTTGTAGGATCGAAAGCTGCAGTGAGGTCCAGGAGGATGAGGATGGTGATGTGGCCAGAGTCTGCGGAGAGAAGGATGTCACTGGTGACTTTGAGGTGGGCTCCAGGTTTTTTGAGGGTTGTAGTGACAGCAGCCAGTTGAAGTGAATGTGGGTCTGAAACAGAATTGAGGGAGGAGTTGGTGATTTCTGAACAGTCTTGATGAGGTGGGATGGGATGGGGTCCAGGACACACATAAATCGAAAGTTTGGGCACCCCTGGTTAAAATTTGTTTTAATGTGCAAAAAGAAGCCAAGGAAAGATGGAAAATATCTCCAAAAGGCATCAAATTACAGATTAGGAAATTTAGGATTAGGAAAGCTAAGACCTGACAGTGTCATGGATTGTTCACAGTTATTGTCTGGAAAGACCAGGTGATGTCAATCTCAAAGGTTTTAAATGCTCAGACTCATCTGACCTTACCCCAACAATCAGCACCATGGGTTCTTCTAAGCAGTTGTCTAAAACACTGAAACTGAAAATAGTTGACGCTCACAAAGCAGGAGAAGGTTATAAGAAGATAGCAAAGCGTTTTCAGATGCCAATATCCTCTGTTCGGAATGTAATAAAGAAATGGTAGTCATCAGGAACAGTGGAAGTTAAAGCAAGATCTGGAAGACCAAGAAAAATATCAGACAGAACAACTTGTAGGATTGTGAGAAAAACAAGTCAAAACCCACATTAGACTGCACGATCCCTCCAGAAAGATCTGGCAGGCACTGGAGATGTGGTACACTATTCCACTATAAAGAGATACTTGTACAAATATGGACTTCATGGAAGAGTCATTAGAAGAAAACCTCTTCTACGTCCTCACCACAAAAATCAGTGTTTGAAATTTGCAAAGGAACATATAGACAAGCCTCATGCATTTTGGAAACAAGTTCTGTGGACCGATGAGGTTAAAATAGAACTTTGGCTGGAATGAGCAGAGGTACTTTGGAGAAGAAAGGGCACAGAATTTAATGAAAATAACCTCTGTCCAACTGTTAAGCATGGGGGTGGATCAATCAAGCTTTGGGGTTGTATTACAGCCAGTGGCGCAGGGAACATTTCACGAGTAGAAGGAAAAATGGATTCAATAAAATTTCAGCACATTTTTGACACTAACTTGATGCCATCTGTGAAAAAGCAGAAGTAAAGAGAGGGTGGCTTCTACAGATGGATAGTGATCCTAAACACACACTCAAAATCTACGGTGGATGAGATCAAGACGTGTAAACTGAAGGTTTTGCCATGGCCTTCATAATCTCCTGACCTCAACATAATTGAAAATCTATGGATAGGCCTTAAAAGAGCAGTGCGTGACAGACAGCCCAGAAATCTCAAAGAATTGGAAGACGTTTGTAAGGAAGAATGGGCGAAGATACCTCAAACAAGAATTGAAAGACTCTTGGCTCTTGGTGCCGACGTGCTTTACGGTAAGCGCAATTCTGTCACTTCCGGTTATCGGTGTTGCTGCCATGGTGCTCTCTGCTCTGCTCACCTAAACAGATTTTCGTATATTTTTCACATCAGTGACTACCTACATAACTCTACACTATCCTTACTCTTGTTCTGTTTGTACACGAACAAGTTTCTTAACTCTAGCAACCACAACCCGATAGTTTTCCCAGTTTCTGTTAGTCACACTAACTTCCCCAACTATAGCAATGGCTTCTCTCTGCTCTCCTGCTCTCTCTTCTCCTGCTCTCTCCTCTCCTGCTCTCTCCTGCCCTGTGTGCCACATGTTTAGTTACTCCTCGTCCTCCTTTAGCGATAATGGTACTTGTAATAAATGTAGTTTATTTGTAGCTTTGGAGGCGAGGCTCAGTGAGTTAGAGGCACGGTACCGCACCACCGAACAGTCAGTAGCTGCTATAGTTAGCCAGTCCCCTGTAGCCGGTGCGGTACCACCGAAGGTAGCTTCGGCTAGCCGCCCCCCGGTAGTTCCCGAGCAGCCGGGAGGCTGGGTGACTACACGAAAGAGGCATAGCCCCAAACTGAAGCCTACGGTACACCACCAACCGCTCCATGTTTCAAACAGATATTCCCCACTCAGCGACACACCCGCTGAGAAGCCAACTCTGGTCATTGGCAGCTCCATTTTACGAAACGTGAAGTTAGCGACACCGGGGGTCATAGTCAAATGCATCCCGGGGGCTAGAGCGGGCGACATCGAGTCAAATTTGAAACTGCTGGCTAAAGCTAAACGTAGATACAGTAAGATTGTTATCCACGTTGGCGGTAATGACACCCGGTTACGCCAATTGGAGGTCACTAAAATTAATGTTTCTTCGGTGTGTGCATACGCCAAAACGATGTCGGACTCCGTAGTTTTCTCTGGACCCCTGCCCAATGTGACCAGTGATGACATGTATAGCCGCATGTCGTCATTTCACCGCTGGCTGTCGAGGTGGTGTCCAGCAAACGATGTGGGCTTCATAGATAATTGGACACCTTTCTGGGGAAAACCTGGTCTGATTAGGAGAGACGGCATCCATCCCACTTTGGATGGATTCTAGAAATATGGCCAAGTTTATTAGTCGACCAAAGCCGTGACAACCCAGAGTTGAGACCAGGAAGCAGAGCTGCAGTCTTACACGCTTCTCTGCGCCTCCATTAGAGCAGCTGCCCACCCAATCCTTTAGTATAGAGACTGTGTCTGTCCCCCGTCCACCCACATTATTTAAAGATAAAACAAACAGAAGAGGAGTTCATCATAAAAACTTAATAAAAATTAAATAAACATCTCCAACAGTCCAAAATAAGAAAATTAAATGTGGACTCTTGAATATCAGGTCCTTGTCCTCTAAAGCTATTTTAGTCAATGAATTAATATCTGATTATGATATTGATTTATTTTGTCTTACTAAAACATGGCTGCAGGAGGATGAATATGTTAGCTTAAATGAATCCACTCCTCCCAGTCATTGTAATACTCATATTCCTCGTAGTACCGGTCGAGGTGGTGGAGTTGGAGCCATATTTGACTCAAGTCTTTTAATAAATCCTAAACCTAAACTAAATTATAATTCATTTGAAAGTCTTGTTCTTAGCCTCACTCACCCAACTTGGAAAACATTACAGCCAATTCTATTTGTTACAGTATATCGAGCTCCTGGCCCTTACTCTGAATTTTTATCTGAATTTGCAGAATTTGCATCAGGCTTGATCCTTATAACAGATAAAGTAATTATTGTAGGTGATTTTAATATTCACGTGGACAACCACAATGATAGTCTTAGTACTGCGTTTATCTCTTTATTAGATTCAACTGGCTTCTGTCAGAGTGTAAATAAACCGACTCATTGTCTGAACCACACTTGATCTTGTTCTCTCATATTGCATTGAAATTGATCATCTAATAGTCTTTCCACATAATCCTCTTCTGTCTGACCATTTTTAATAACCTTAAACTAAAGTTCATATTACTGGACTATAAGCCTTTTTGCAGAAACTCTTACAGCAGATGTTTATCGGATAGTGCTGTAGCCAAATTTAAGGAAGTGATTCCTTCAGTATTGAATTCAATGGCATGTCTCAATGTAGCAGAGGACTTGTCTGCTTCCTTTGGCCCCTCACAAATAGATCATCTTGTTGATAGTACTACAGGCTAATTACGAACAACTCTCGACTCTATTGCACCTCTGAAAAAGATGATAATTAAACATAGGAGGTTAGCACCATGGCGTGCCACTAAACTTTAAGAATCTCGTTTAGTCTGGCAAGATAATCTTAAAATTTACAGGAAGGCTCTCCGTAATGCCAGAGACCCTATTTCTCTTCATTAATAGAGGAAAATAAGAACAACCTCAGGTTTCTCTTCAACACTGTAGCCAGACTAACAGAGAACCACAGCTCTATTGACCCATCTATCCTTTTAGGTTCTTTAATGATAAAATTATAACTACTAGAGACAAAATTCATCACCTCTTTCCCTCAATAGGCACTGATCTGCATTCTGATACAGCAAGTTTGGAAATAGCTGTAAAACCTGATATACCTGACATATTTAGACTGTTTTTCTCCCATTGACGTTCATCAAATAACTTCAATAATTTCTTCATCTAAGCCAGGGGTGTCAAACTGTTCCACAAAAGGGCCGGTGTGGCTGCAGGTTTTCTTTCCAACCAAGCAGCAGCACACCAGACTTGACTCATTTAATCAACTGATCTCAGTCTTCAGAGGGTTGATTGGTCAAACTGTGTGCTCTTGGTTGGTTGGAACAAAAACCTGCAGCCACACCGGCCCTTTTGTGGAACGGATTGACACCTGTGATCTAAGCCATCAACCTGTCTCTTAGACCCCATCCCAACCAGGCTGCTCAAGGATGTTTTTACCTCTAGTTAGACCTTCTTTATTGGATATGATTAATCTGTCTTTATTATTTTATTATTATTATTATGTACCACAGTCCTTTAAAGTAGCTGTAATTAAACCTCATCTTAAAAAGCCCACTCTAGATCCGGAGGTTTTAGCCAATTACAGACCAATATCAAACCTTCCCTTTCTCTCTAAGATACTTGAGAAAGCTGTAGCTAATCAGCTGTGTGACTTTCTCCATAAGAACAGTTTATTTGAGAATTTTCAGTTAGGATTTAGAGTGCATCATAGCACAGAGACTGCACTAATCAAAGTTACAAATGACCTCCTAATGGCATCAGACAAACTCATCTCTGTCCTTGTCCTGTTAGATCTTAGTGCCACATTTGGTAAATGGTAAATGGACTGTACTTATATAGCACCTTTCTAGTCTTCCAACCACTCAAAGCGCTTTACAGTATGTATCTCATTTACCCATTCACACACAATCATACACTGATGGCATTGGCTGCCATGCAAGGTGCCAAGTGCTCATCAGTTCGAGGAGCTAACCATTCATAGTACACATTCATTCATTCACACACCGATGGCACAGCCTTCAGGAGCAATTTGGGGTTCAGTATCTTGCCGAAGGACACCTCGACATGCAGACTGGAGGGGATTGAACCGGGGATTGAACCGCCAATCTTCTGATTAGTGGATGACCCGCTCTGCCTCCGAGCCACAGCCACCCCACAACAACCATTGACCATCAAATTCTTTTACAGAGACTGGAACATCAAATTGGCATCAATGGAAACGCCCTAAAGTGGTTTAAATCATATTTCTTAGATCAATCTTAGTTTGTTCACGTCCATGCATACCAAAGTTTGTCATGGAGTCCCACAAGGATCTGTACTAGGACCACTTCTATTCAGTTTATATATGCTTCTTCTAGGGAACATTATTAGGAATCACTCCATTAATTTTCATTGCTATGCTGATGACATCCAATTATATTTATCGATCAAGCCTGATGAAACCGATCAGTTAACTAAACTTCAAGCATGCATTAAGGATATAAAAAGTTGGATGACCTACAATTTTCTGATGTTAAATTCAGACAAAACTGAAGTTCTTGTAATTGGACCCAAACACCTCAGAAACTCTCTCTCTAGAGACTTACTTACCTCAGACGGGATCACCCTGGCCTCCAGCTCCATCGTAAAGAATCTTGGAGTTGGTTTTCGAGGACTGCATTCTTCCACTTACGTAATATCGCCAAAATCAGACGCATTGTGTCTCAAGTGGATGCAGAAAATCTAGTCCACGCATTTGTTACTTCTAGGCTGCACTACTGTAACTCTTTGTTATCAGGCTGCTCCAACAGGTTTCTTAGGACTTTGCAGCTAGTTCAGAATGCTGAATGAAGTTTTTCCTCACTCAAACCGAGGGTCTAAGGACAGAGGGTGTCACTCCCTGTACAGATTGTAAAGCCCTCTGAGGCAAATGTATTTTGTGACTTTGGGCTATACAAATAAAATTTGATTTGATTTGACATGCGGCCCGTCAAAGTCAAACTCCATTGACTTTCTGGTTGATTTTCAGGCAAAAGTGTTGGGCTTTCATATACTTTCTCAGAGCTGTCTACATAATTAATTAGGGGCGGGGCAAAATCGCTCCATAGCGCCCCCTTGAACTTTTCTTTGAGGCAGCCCCGCCACAGTTTTGGACACAGAGTTATCCGCCGAATTGTAGAACATGGCAAGACCTACAAAAAAGTCTCTTGGAGTAATGGGCTAAAATAAACAGGAAGCGAGAGATTTAAGAATGAATTTTTGGTGTTTCAGGCTGGTTGAGAAGGGGTTATATTTGAACGAACTCCTCCTAGGGATTTTATCCAAGTCACTTCAAACTTGGAAGGTGCATTCATATAGACTTCCTGAGTAAATGTTATCAAAATTATGAATTTTGATGAAACGGTGTGGGCATGGCGCTCTGTCAAATTTGACCCTTTCACCCAATTCTGGCTAATGTGCGTGGCCTATTTTAACAAACTGCTCCTATCAATTCCATCCCATCTAATTGAAACTTGGCATCTATGTTCTTAAGGCCTTAATTATGAAAAGTTATCAAAATTATGAATATTGATGAGGTGTGGTTGTGGCTATTTTGTCAAATTTAACCCTATGAAAAAAAGTGGTTGCTTCCTATATTCTGTTTTAACAAACTCCTCCCAGGGACTTCATCTGATTGACTTAAAACTTGCCTGACGTGCACATGCCAACATGCACACATGCGCAAGGGCCCGTTCAACACCGCTTGTGACTTTAATTGATTTTGTTCAATTCCAGGAACTTTGTCTGATCGCATCTTTGTCTGATCTTTTTTATGTTCTAACTGTAGTTCTCTGATTTTTTTTTTTTTTTACTTTGCTCTTTGCTGTTCCAGATGAGCTTATCTCAACCTGGCTATTTCTTTCATTTTTCCTCTTATAAGTAGGGGTGGGCGATATGGGCAAAAAATATCTTGATATTTTTCAGGATTTTAACGATAACTATATTTTCTCAATATTTTCCAAAAAGAAATAAATCAATAAATAAAAACAAGTGACACGTTTCAGTTTAACAAGCCGAATTTGGAACATCTGCTTTGTTGTGAAGTGATTTACACAGATGATTAAGATCTGACTCTTTACTGGTTCACCGAGGACAGGCACACACTGAACAGACAGGGACACACACACGGCACAGAGAGTGCTCTCCCTCGCCAGCTTCCTTTCTCAGGAGTAACATGATGATGGCAAGTTGCATACTTAAAAACAAATTTATATACAACACTAATCTACTTCTCCAAACAAATTTAGCAAACATAGTTGCCAATGCGTTAGCATTTTATGCTAGCGGGACTCCCTTGCATAACTAGCATCACATATAGTGCTGTTATTTGATGATTCCAAAGTCGCTACACGTGAAACCAGCCTTGCACATTGTGTATGTGGAGTGAATAGAGTAGCGAAGAATTGCCATATGTGCATATTCTGTAGATTATGCTATGTAGATTTAAAACTCCAAAGTGATTTTTTAACCAGTGAAATTCATACTGGAGCGCTGCAGATCAATACTGGGGCACGTGCAGTGAAATGTTTCTCTCTCTCCCTCCGTGTCTGTGGAAACAGCTACACAGGCGCCGTGCGCGCACACACACAGCATCTCTCCCCCTCACTCACTTTGCTCATCATCAAGCTCCCTGTCTCAACTGGTCTTCTGGATAACTGTTTAGATGCGCTGTTTATAGATAATGTGAAGCATTTCGTCATGCGTGTCATTGTTTTGGCGAGCTAACTTGAATACTCGCTAATGTAAATTTGCACATTGTTAAAACAACATTCATGACGATATATATCGCCCACCCGTACTTATAAGTGCTTTTCTTCACAGCTAAACTCAGCCAGAGGTGTTCAGGAGCGGGGACAAGGACAGGTTTAAAGAGTCAAAGTACAGGTTTAGCAAGCTGGTGAGAGAAATTAAACCACTGTAATGTAAAGGTCCCCTCTTCCACCAAGTGGTGACTCTCTCCATCCAGGAGAGGAAAGTTAAAAACCTTTTTGGAAACAGAATCTCCAAAAAGCAGGTACCCGATTCTGTCTCTCTATCCATCCTGACACAGTGTGCTAACCAACTGTCTCAGTCTGTCCGTTTTTCAGCAAAGACAATACCATACAATCTTGTAGTAGGACTATTTGCATTAGTCATAGTGCTGCCACAAAAACAGAGCCTTGAGCACTGTCTGTAGATACCTGATTTTTCATTGTTTCCATTTCTTTTCCACTGTGTGCTACACTTATTGTATACAGCGGCAATGAACAAATATATTTATAACTTTAATGACATCTATATTCAACCTGTTTTTTATACATTATTTTATCAAATACAATATAAGCAGTGAAAGTTCAACAGATGACATAATAAACTGCTATAAGAATATCTATAGACTTTTGTTTTAACACACCATCAGTCCCTGCATCATAAGCCTGGAGTGCAAATTGTACATGTAGTACATGTGCTATCTATCAAACACGTCCTACCTAGTTTTTGTGTGGTGTCCTCTGCTTTCTCATCTCTTTTCTCTGATGGCTTTTCACTCTGCTCAGGGCTCTGTAGGTCTATACTTGACTCTGTCAGTTCCTCTGGTTTGAAGTTTCTTCTGGCAGGGCTGGAGGCCAACTGAGATGACTGGAGGCCTTTAAAAGGACCTTGGGTGGACTGTATGGATTCATCCAAAGCTCTCCTCTTCTCTGAGGAACTATGATAAAAAAAACAAAACAAAACAAAAAAAACAGTTATTAGGGCAAAATATCATGATAATATTATTGTGAGTGAACCAATTATTCACAACTTTGATTAAAACTGTATTTAATGAAGCCTTTCAGAATCTGTGTTTGGGAAACCTTTGAAATCTCAATCTACAAGATATGACCAAAGCACTACATCATTAAACAATAAACCACTTTGAGCAATCAGTACCAAATTCAAATATATGCCTAAGGATAAGCTGAAACCAACATTAGCACTGTGAGAGAACAACACACACCAACTCCAACCACTTAGGTGAATGAGGAATCTATGCAATGTCCAACAATGATTTCAAACTTTTCTTGTTTGACAAATTCTGATTATCACTATTCTGAGTAGTATGGCAATGATCTAAGAGGAACATGAGTAAACACGCGAAGAGTGAGGAAATGAAAGAACATGACAGTAAAGATTCAGTTAAGTTAAGACAAAACTCTTATTTGCATTTTTCTCAAGAACAAACAATTAATTGATGGACTTTCCTTCATACCTGGACCGGGTCCTGGGGCACTGTGAACTGGATAAGGAGCGAGTCCTCAATCGTCTGTGGTGGTTTCTAGACCAAGCATGAGAGTTCCTCCCTACTGAGCAGGAATGTGAATAGGAGTAGGAATGTAACTGTGAACAGGAACGACAACTCCTCCTGCCATGACTTTCCTCATCTCCTCTTCTTTTACTGGAGCTGTCCTATTATGAAGGAATAAAAAAAGAGGTGTAATTAGGGCCCGAGCACCGAACAACATTCGGCCAGCGAAAGCCCTATTGTATCCTTGGGATTTTTCTTTTTTTTCTTTCTTTTTTTCCCTCAGGCTAAACAAGCTTGAAAACTCACTAAACGAAAAACTCAAGTAGTAAAGTATGCTGAAATTTTTAGAATCCGGAAGTTTCATGGGCACTCGGACCAAGATGGCTCCAGAACACCACCTACAAAATCTTGTACGGAGCCTCCGCCATTGACAAAATTTCATGTAGAGACACGGCCTTTGGTGGCAACATGTATCTGCCCCAGGCCTACAAAAAAGTCTCTTGGTGATTCGGGCTACAACAAAGCATACAGTGTCCATTTTGATATTCATATCTTGCTTCCTGTTAATTTTAGCCCATTGCTCCAAGAGACTTTTTCGTAGGTCTTGTCTTGTTCTACAATTCGGCTGAGGTTTCATAACTCTGTGTCCAAAACTGTGGCTGGGCTGCCAAAATGCGCATAATATTGGTCTTGATAACCACAAGACGTTTCAGACAGCTCTGAGAGGAACTCTGATATGAAAGCCCAACACTTTTGCCTGAAAATCAGCCAAAAAGTCAATGGAGTTACAATTTTTTTCAAAAACATCGGCACTTTTGACTTTGACGGGCCGTTGTGTCCACAGTTTCTCAAAAACTCACCATTTTTGGAGAGGTTCGTCCCGAGGTTGTTTCTGATATTTTCACTCAGTTTCAGCACCATACGGTCAATATTGTCCGAGCTGGGCGTCACCTTGAAAAAGTGGTCTTTTCTATCGCCATTAGGCACTAGGCACTGTGAAAATCACCAAATGTTGCCATGGAAATGTGTTCTAGACCAGACTGCCATTACATCTCAGAGGTTTAGGGAAGATCGGAGTATTTTTCACAAAGTTATAGCATGGCAAAAATTCATGAAAAAAACACAGAATTTCATGGCCCTGCCCCTCCCCCACAGTAAATCCAAAACTCATGATTTTGACTTTTCATTCCATCTTGATTTCCATGAAAATGCCCCCGAAGGTGGCACTGAGGGAGAAAACAAGAAAAAAAAAAAAGAAAAATCCTAAGGATACAAAAGGTTTTACTGGCTGAACGCTGTTCAGCACTTGGGCCCTAATTAACTATTGCAAATTGGTCATTACTTGGATAAAATTCAGGCTTTGCACAATTCATTCTTCTACAATGCCTTGACAAATACCCTTAAAAATTTACTGCAGCCAGTTCTCAACATGAATTGGACAAGTTTAGCAATGATCTCTCAGTGATGAGTTTCATGTTGGGTGACATGATAACACGTCAACATGTCAACACTGCATAGTGGCTGAAAGGCAACATATTAGAAAGAAGAAAGAAAACAACATCACTTTTCTACAGAATTTTACAGGAATAACTTAAATTAAACATTCTAAAAGGTCTGTAGGTTGAACAAGCACAACAGGCATGACCATTAAAACATCACAGTCACCCAGAATGTGTAGATCTAATTGCAACTAGAAAAAAGTATTTGGTCAGAAAAGAAACCAACATGCACGTCTCTGTCATGTTGCAGGCTAAATGCTGTTTTGGTCCGTTCTCCGCGCAACTTCAAAACTTCACTGTATTTAAAATGTTTCCCTGTTGTCTGGTTTTACAATCTGAAGTTTGTGTTACTTTGTTTGCGTTTCATTTTGAAGACTGATTGGATTCTCTATGCCAGAATCTGATGAGTTCTCTTCACCTTTCCGTTTCTTCTTCTTTTTCTTTCTTTTCCTGTTAAGTGTCGCTTGTGACATCTGGAATTACTCTCATTATCCACACCTGGACAAACAGTTCAGCAGCTCTGTACATATTTTGTACAACAGAATATAGTATGCAACAGAATATATAGTATTATTTATTTTGATCAATTTTCCAAATGAAAAGTGAGCGAACAAAAGAAAAATCAAAATCAACATTAGGTGTTACTACTCTTTGCCTTCAAACCACTGTCCATTCTTATAAGTACGCTTGCACAAAGTAAGGGTACAGCATTAGCACCGTACCTCCGACATGGAAACAAGGCCAGGGCCACTCAACTATACACAAAAATATAGGAAATGGGGTGCAGGAAAATAGCAGCAGCTTCTCTGAACTGATGAGTCAAAAAATTTGAAGTGAGCTGAAATATCTGGCTGTAGCAGAAGACAGTTTGCTCACCAAAGGGCTGGAGAGCAGTACAAAAACTAGAAAACTTTCTAAAGAAATTTTGAGTGTGCTTGCTTCTGACCTCGTCACCCCCATACATTATTATTGACACTGCAGTAGCACAGAGACTTCACTGTCACTGTGTCTCACCCCGAGACACACAGAAAGTCTCCAAATGAATTTGTATGAAAAGGTTTTTAGAATTGTAGAAAATATTAGAATAGTATAAGAAAGTGTGAAATTAGCTGAAAAAGTAGAATAGTATAATAATTTGTAAAATATTAATAGAAGAAATTAGTAAAATAATAGTAGTAATGTCCTAAATGAGCTTAATCTAAAAAAGTCGAATACAAGTTTAATAGTACAAGATCTTGGTGAAATTTGTAGTTTGAATGAAGTCTGTAGTAGAAGGAGAAGTAGTTTAAAGTGTAGAAGGTTTGTAGAAAGATTTGAAGTTTGTACAATGTATTTAAACGGGAAGAAATATGTAGAAAAAGTTGAAACATTTGTAAAATATTAATAGTAGAAATTAGTAAAATAATAGTAGTAATGTCCTAAATGAGCTGAATCTAAAAAATGAAAATGAAAAAATGAAATTTGTAGTTTGAATGAAGTCTGTAGTAGAAGGAGAAGTAGTTTAAAGTGTAGAAGGTTTGTAGAAGATTAGTTTGTAGAAGGTTAGTGTAGTAGTAATGTCCTAAATGAGCTGAATCTAGTGATATAATTTTTATTTCTGTAGTACAAAATTTGTGGAAGTAGTTGGGAGTGTGTGTTGTGTGTATGCATGTGTGTGTGTGTCTGTCTTGTCTGTCTCTGTGTGTGTGGTGTGTGTGTCTGTCTGTGTCTCTATGTGTCTGTGTTTGTGTCTGCGAGAGAGAAGGATAAAATGGCCAACACTGAAAATGTAGTCTTGATATTCATTGATATCATACAGAGACTTCAATAAAGTTAGTCAAAGGCAGGCTTGAGGTTGCCAAGCAACCAGGGTCAGCTGCAGGTCAGAGCAATTAGTCACAGGTGTACATGCACTGTTTCTGCCACTGACACACACATAAGATCTCTGAATGAAGCCCCTCGAAGAGGTGGCGTAAAATACCAAATGGTGTGTCGCATCCAGAAGCCGAAATAACCTTGAGCGGGGGCTTCTTGTTGACCAGTTCTCTGCCCAGTTTGAGAGCTAAATATTAAAAACTCTGGCCGGGGTTGTCAGGTAAAGAGCAGTTGCTCCCTGCTGCTTTTGGAAATTTCTCCTCTCAAATTAACTTGGGAGTAGATTGGTCACAAGATGGGTGTTGCTGCCGAATCTTTGTGTCTGACGCCAAAACTATAATACTGACAGCTTTGTCAGTGTTATCTATGCAACGGCAACAAATTTTCCTACGTTTTGAGTGGTAAATCATGTCTGTAGCTTGACATTTGCGGCCTTGAACGCAGTTTACAGATTTATTTTTCGACAAATTTTTCTCTCCGTCTCTACTCTAGCAATGACATCACTCACTCTAGCAGACGCAATACACACCCAGTATAATCGCAGAATTTGAGTAAAAACCTGCTCAACTTTAAGCCCTGATAGTTTAAAAACGGTAAAAGATTTTTAAAAAAGTTAAATACGAGTTTAATAGTTTAAGATCTTGTGTACAATTTGTAATTTGAATGAAGTCTGTAGTAGTAGTAGAAGTAGTTTAAAATGTAGAAGGTTTGTAGAAAGATTTGAAGTTTGTACAATGTATTTTAAACGGTAAAATTGTAGAAATAATAATAAATATTAATAGTAGAAAAAAGTTGAAGATAAGCAAACGTGTCCTTAATGAGCTGAATTTAGTGGTATAGGTTTTATTCTTATAGGACAAAATTTGTGGGACTAGTTCAACTGCGAAAAACGTACGGAAGAAAAATAATAATAACTAGAAAAATTGTATTTCCTGCGGAAATACGGTGTGGATGCCCTCTGCTGAAATGCCCGATGCATCTGTGGAAATTTGTATGAAAAGATAGAATTGTAGGATATTTTGAAATATTTTATGAATTTGTACAATGTTCTAAGAAAGCGTGAGATTACCTGAAAAAAAGTTGAGTAATCTTTCTATATTTGCAATATTTGTCACTGCACCTTTAACTGATAAAATTCAGCTGTACTGCTCTCATCAAATATGATGGCACAGATCACAACATGAACAGAATAAAAACACGTATGTAACTAAACAAACACACTAACAAAGTTAACAGTTTCGTGCTTAGCCGTGTTAAGCTATGTAGAGCTAAATGCCCAGTACATTACCAGTCCGTTTGGGTCCGCTCGTTGTCGCTCGTTACAATCAGCTGGCAAACTCTGTGTGCCGTCTTTATGTTAACGAGTTGCCAGTTAAATTGTCGTAGCTTGTTACAATCAGCTGGCAGACTCCGTGTGCTACATGCATGTTTACACTTTGCTTTAGCGGCGTGCTAACCAGAGAGGACAGGTACGCGCCTGTGTGTCTGAGTGATAGAGGGAGAGACGCTGACTGAGAGTAAACAGCTACAAACCGTTGTAGTTATCATCAAACCGACTTTGCCAGATGTATTACGAGGCTTTCCTGATCCGTAGGTGACCTTTTTATGTGATTTCCACACGGAAAGGATTTCTTTCGCCTGGTAGAGAAACGGGTTTGTCTGCTTGCCTGCAGAAAAATCGCTCCTTTTTAATGTGGGACTTAATGGGCAGCTAACCGTCTGTGTGTCAGACTGCTGCACAGACTGACACAGTACGGTTGATAACGGCAGGAAGTACACAACATAAATCGTTTTACAGCCAAACTGTGCAGCCATAAGTTTACTGAGCAAAGAGCACCATCTGCCGGGCCCCAATTAGAGCAGCGCGTGTGTGTCAGACTGCAGCTCAGAGCACAACTGATAACGTTAGGGAGTACACGACAGAAATGACCGATTTCCGGCTAGACCGTTGTAAATATCGCTGAAACGACTTGACCGGGCGTATTACAAAGCTTTCCTGATCGTCTGGTATTTTAAAAATGTGATTTCCGGTACGGAATGGACTTAATTCGTCTGGTAAAAGAACGGGTTTGTCTGCGTGCCTGAAGAAAAATCGCTCCTTTTTAACATGGTAAATGGTAAATGGACTGTACTTATATAGCGCCTTTCTAGTCTTCCGACCACTCAAAGCGCTTTACAGGACATATCTCATTCACCCATTCACACACATTCATACACTGATGGCATTGGCTGCCATGCAAGGTGCCAACTGCTCATCAGTTCGAGGAACTAACCATTCACACACATTCACACACCGATGGCACAGCCTTCGGGAGCAATTTGAGGTTCAGTATCTTGCCCAAGGACACTTCGACTTGCAGACTGGAGGGGATCGAACCGGGGATCGAACCACCGATCTTCTGATTAGTGGACGACCCACTCTACCTCCGAGCCACAGCCGCCCCTGACCCGTGCATGATTTACAGATGGAGTTGAAGATTTGGTCAAGATTAATGGTGTCATCAGTGCTGAGAAAGACAGGCAGATACTTATTCGTCATGCAAATACCACTAGGGAGGTGTATAATTGGCCCCAAATATTCTGCAGCAGGACAATGACCCCAAACATACAGCCAGTGTCTATCACATAGCCATAACTATCTTCAGTGTAATAAAGAACAAGAAGTCCTAGAAGTGATGGCATGGCACCCACAGAGCCCTGATCTCAACATCATCAAGTCTGTCTGGAATTACATGAAGAGACAGAAGGATTTGAGGAAGCCTACATGCAAAGGAACTGTGGTTAGTTTTCCAGTATATACAACCTACCAGCAGAATTCCCTCAAAAACTGTGTGCAAGAATTGATGCTGTTTTGAAGGTAAAGGATGGTAACACCAATTCTGATTTGACTGTTCATTCACTGGATTTTAGTCATACACATATATATACATATATACACACACACACACATATATACATATATATATATATAAATAAATGGCATGCCGTTCAGGAAATTAATCTTTGAATATATTGAATGAAACTTTGAAACTTAATTGAACCCCAGGTTGGCTGACTCCTGGCTCCAAAGAGCTCTTGGAGAAGTCATTAGCCTAGGGGTTCATATACTTTTTCCACCCTGCACTGTGAATGTTTGGATGTTGTGTTCAATAAAAACATGAAAACTTTTTTTGTGCGGTATTAGTTTAAGCAGACTATGTTTGTCTAGTGATGTGACTGAGATGAAGATCAGAACATATTTTATGACGTGAATTTATGCAGAAATCCAAGTAATCCCAAAGGGTTCACATACTTTTTCTTGCAACTGTATATGGAGTGAACCTTTGAAT
This sequence comes from Protonibea diacanthus, assembly GCA_028641955.1. Lineage (NCBI taxonomy): Eukaryota > Metazoa > Chordata > Actinopteri > Sciaenidae > Protonibea > Protonibea diacanthus. The sequence goes on from CM053987.1 coordinate 22,437,633, forward strand.
ATATTGAATGAAACTTTGAATATATTGAATGAAACTTGACTGACATCAGATATGACTCACACATTGTCAGTTTTGGGCACGTTAGTCACACAGCGGACTGCGGACAGACAGACAAATGCATAATGAGGTTATGCCTTACAGAGATAATTACTATGGAATTAAAAAATTGTATTACTGCTGTATTAATCACTGTACCAACCACAAAATATCAACCACAAAATACATAAATTAATACAGTATAAATGAATACAGTGTACAGTGTATTTTTTAAATTTAGACATGTTGCCAATCATCAAATACGTTCAATACTAAACTAAATCAGCCTGCACTGGTCTATGAATGTGGGTGATTCTTATTGTATCTAAATAATAAATGAAGAGCTTCTCTTTCAGTTCACGAAATCCCTGTAGCCGCAGCAGCTTCTCCAGTCCAGGGGCATCATGTACAAAGGTTGCGTA
>CM053987.1:22438590-22456436 GCA_028641955.1 Protonibea diacanthus
TAGCAACTATGATGCACTTAGGGAGACAGGTACAGTTTAGCACACAGATGAGTCTAGGAAAGTATGGCGAAGAAGGAGTCAAGCAGATGTCAGAGAAAGGTGAGACAAACTACAGTCAGTATGATGATTGGTTCTTGATTATCATGGGCAGGTGGATAACAAGGAAGTGTAGGGATTTTTTCCTGTAGATCTAAATAGGTGGTATGAAGAACTGGACTAATTGTGTGTTATCGCCCTGTTAGATAAGCCATGGCTGAGTACCCCGGAAGAGGGTGTTCAGAATATCCTCCCACGGCTGGATATGCCGATGACTGTGAGCCTAACCAAGAATTTCAAGGCCATCATCCTGAGCAGATAGATGGAGGTGTTCTACCCTGGAGCTCACAAATGACACCAGGGTTCGGGGAGCAGGCCCCAACGGGGCTGGAACGAGCACCACCAGCAGATGACAGCCTCCAGCAGCCACCAGCAGGAGTAGAACCAACACCACCAGCAGATGACAACATCCAACTGCCATCAACGATCATGGAGCTAACACCACAGTGAGAGAGCAGCTTATGGCAACCACTGGCAAACAATGACCCAACATCAAGGAGCAATGATTTACAGTGGAGTGACCCACAGCCAACTATGTCTGCAAATCCACTGCCAAAAAGTCTACCAGTTGTTCTCAGGGAGGTGAGCAGCCTCACAGAGGAGTCGTGGGATGATGAACTACAACCAACTTCTCCACCACAGGGAGCACCAACAGATGAAGAGATAATGGCCTTCATAACCACAAAGGTCAATTACTTTAGATCCCTGTTGGATAAAAAACCAGAAGGTCCTGCTAATCCAACTCAAGGACCATCCTCTGCATAAAACGACACTCTGGGACTTAACACAGCTGATCCGGAAGCACTAGCTGACACATGTAGATTTAAATGCATAACTGGAAGAACGACCTGACTACAAGAGCTAGGCTGGAAAGGCCAGATTCTCTGAAATGGAACACACAGCTGCCTCAGTAGCAAAAGCCGACAGAGTGGTGTGATAGATCTCCAGTGTGAGAAAGGCTGTATGTGACTGAATTTCATCACAAACAGAAGTTAATCTACTTGACCAGTGATTAGATGCTCAAAAAACTGAGGTTAGGAAAATATCAACGTCTGCACAGCATTTCAACCTGCAAGGAGGTTGACACATGTATCACGTATTAATTTTCCACATATAATATGTATTACTGTAGGTTTTAATGTACGTCGCTTATTATGCCCGCATATATATCATTTACAAGGTATTAACATGCAATGCTCATTATGTTTGTGCCTGTGATGCTCATTATGTATTTCCTATTATCTAACAACCTTTGGGTACGAGCACCAGTTAAAGACAGTTTTCACCATGTGTTAAGCATGTATCTTATCATCTAGTTGTAGTGAGCAGAATAGATGTTTGAACTAGTGGAGTTTTAGTAATAAGGGTTTTGTTGTTATTTACATATGCTGCTATGTTCCTCTGGACTTGGCTGTGTAGGTGGATCCATGTAGTTCTAAGGGATAACATGTACAAGACCTGCCTCACAACATTGTCTTTCCTGTGACTTGTACAGTCACAAAGGGGGGATATGTAGTGTAAAATTTTGGGCTTTGCTATAAGTTTGTGTTAGTATGTAGGTTAAAATCTTTTCATCATTTATGTCATAATATTAAGTATATAACTGCATGTTTTTGGTAAACTTATAATTGCATATTTTTTTTAAGAATATACAATAGTATGTTTTTTAGTAGCATTTTAGGCTAAAACTATTAACTCTTTAGTAGTATAGTATGGATATGAAGTGAAGATGTGAGCAATACACTTGTAGCCAAAACCTCGAGAGGGGAGTTTGAGCACACAGCCAAAAGCCACGAGGGTGGGTTTCTGATCTCGCAGCCAAAAGACGCGCGAGTGTTTTCCACAAAGGGGGGTGTATGACTCGCCACTATAAACCTTTATTAGAATGAATCCACAAGTGTGAAAAGCAGATAATCATGGAATATCTTATTGGTTTGTGGTAGACTTTCTAAAAAATGTGAAGCATGACAGATGAAGCTTAATTACAAGATTTGATAAAAAAATGCATATGAATAGGCCTAAAAAGTCGCGTGACTGTAGAGTTGAAATCAAGTTCAACAAGGTAGGGGCGGGGGTGAGCACATGCTGTATCAGCGAATGTGAAAAAATGCTATGCTAGCAGGTTTGGAAACCCCGGCCCAAAAAAGTAGATTGGATATTGAGGAAACACGTGATTTTGACACTATTATTTTATTGAAGGAGAATAAAAATGGGTGTTACCAATGTTCCGATTTTTCCATTATAAAAATGATGTTCCGAGCTGTAAAAACGCTTTTCCTTCATGAACGAAAACGGTTGTATTTTCTGTGAAGAGAATAAAACCTATGCTGCACTCAACTTTGACGCGTCCGGAGCCTCCTTGAAGATAAGATTGGATTTATGAACAAAATGTTGCAGGAGTCAGGACTTAGTCTCTAACTCAGGATCCAGGCTTCTGACACACAACGTTAATTGGCGAGCCAGCCAGGAGAGGCTAAGGAATTGAGGACGCCTTCACCGAGGGTAAAACAAACTTGCGTCTCAGAACCTTGGCCACAAAAACTTAATGGTAAGCAGAGCCTTTTTCTAAATTCTGCAAATTTGAATGGTCTGAGAGCAGTGTGGTTTCTGCCCAGGTAATGGTCAAATCCTCTAAATTTACCTCTCGAAGAACCTAGCTTAATATGATCACTAAAACTAACATCACAAAGATTGATTGTTTCACCGGAGATGAGTCAAAGTTGAATGTAGGTCTTTATGCTTTATGGCTTGTCGTGTGCATGTTATATTTGTCTCCAGTACCATGGTGCGGAAAGTATGAATGAGTTTGATCGATTGCTGTTGAATGTCTGCATCGCATGCTGGCTTTTTTTTTGAGGACTCATTTGGCTCTTGGTGAGCTATAACCGGTTAAGGTGTCTATGGATACCGCTCTGTATTCTTATTGTAGTGCCTCAGCTGAGTGCTGAGACATTCCAGTGACAGTCAGGGGGCTGTACGGGTAGACGACCTCGGCACGTTCTGTGGATACCGCCCTGTGTTCTTGTCGTAATGTCTCAACTCAGTGTTGGGGCATTGTGGTGACGATCCAGGGGGCTGTACGGACAGACGGCCTCGGCACGTTCTATGGATACCGCCCTGTGTTCTTGTTGTAATGCCTCAACTGAGTGTTGGAACGTTGCAGTGACGATCCAGGGGGCTGTACGGATAGACGGCCTTGGCACACTCTATGGCTACCGCCCTGTGTGCTTGTTGTAGTGCCTCAGCTGAGTGCTGAGGCATTCCAGTGACTATTCAGGGGGCTGAACGGGTAGAGTAGTTGCCTAGCGCGCATTTTATGTTTTCAGTGTCTGGTCTCAAAGTGTGTGTCAACGTTGTATGTTGTATGTATGTCGTATTGTTGAATGTTGATCGAATTAAGTGTCTGTGTTACGTGAGTGGTGAAGCCGGCGTGAGCAGTGTGTGTTCGTGAGTAGGTATAAATTAGTGTGGAATAAGGTCTGTAAGAGCTGCATGGGTGTGAGTGAGTTACGAGGCTAGTGCTAGCCAAGAGATAGGAAAAGGAGTGAGTGAAAGCATGTGTGTGAATAGCCAGAGAAATCCGCGGATGTGTGTGTATGACTGTGTGTGTGTAAATCAGGCCTGTTGTAAAGAAGCAACAAGGTTTTTAAATATTTTAGGAAATAATACTTATAGAGGGCACTTGATCCAAGGTGCATTTACCTCTCCTAGCGCTGTTTAAATATTTTTAAATAGAGTAACATAAGAAACGGATCAAGGACAAGAGTTAGAAAACCCGATTGAAGACACAGGACAGAACAGATAGACTGTCTCAAACCGGAAAAAAAGGTTTTTTGGCCAAGCTAAATACACTACAAACTGATAAAATAGAGATTAAGGCCAAATAACATAATTGCCGAACAGAGCAGATGAATTGATCCATATGAGATAACTGCTAAATTGAACTAAAATTAATACAGCGACTGATATATGTAGTCAAAAAGATTAGAAAGAGAGACAAAATTAGAATAAATACATAAATAAAACAATAAACATTAAAATAATGGTGAGTAAAGTAACACAGTAATAAGATAAAATAATTGATCTTTAAGCGCATGGAGGATACTGAGGATAGTAGTGAAGATGAGAAAATAACATCTGAACATCATGAGATACAAAGTGACTTGTGGCATCAGAACTCGTTTCTGGTTGGTATGAACCTATAAGGATAAAGAGGGAGTGGAACATTGGCAGGATGATCAAGAGATCAATCGAAAATTTGGCAAATAACAGAATTTACTAATTTATCGCAGATACGAGAAGAATTGCCTTCGGTACCGTGGATGCAAGTGTTACGTGGACTGTGGGCCCCTAGAAATTTAACACCAGTGCCGGAACAGCTTTGCAACAATCCAAAAGCAACAGCAACAATCCCGTTGAATCCACTTTTGGGGATTCTGAAGGGACCCACAGCAGATCTACAACTGTGCATTGCAGTAGTCCCCAGGAAAGTAGAATGGGAGACTGACAGGTTTGACTGTGTCTCAAAAATCCCAAAAGAGGATGGAGCTGAAGAACTAATATACCTTCCCTGGACAAAAAGCAAATTTAAATCAGGAGTGACTGTGAGCAGAATACTTGTGTCCATCAGAACAACAGAAGAAAGTGGACTGAGACGTCCAGATCATAGTCAGATAACATACAGCAGGGATATATGGGAGCAAAGATGGTGATGGGAGGCAGTGTGTTGACGCCCAAGGAGATGGTGATACGACGACGGTCTGATCATGAGAAGCAGATCAGACATAGCATGAAGAAGTGGCACCATGGTAAATGACGGTGGCCTAAACAAGGAACCTTTGAAGCAGCCTGTTGCAATGAAGTGGAAGTTAACATCAAACACTACAAGGCAGACGACACGAGCAGCTGCAGAGAAGGTGAGCGAGCAAGAGAAACAGAAGTGTTAAGGTGGTTCAGACAAGGATACAGATACGTATTAGATATAACACAGAAGCCATAGACGCCACAGCACCACCACCTGCTTTTACACAACATGCAATGAGACAACAGGCAGCTCACTGTCCAGTAACAGAGGTGAGGAATAGGAAAAGGGAAGAATATGTAGGGAAAGTGACCTGGAGGGAGCAGCCTCCAGAGGGAAAGAAGGACAGTAAGAAGGTGAGAGGAAGCGACAAAAGTGATAACTCAGAAAGTGAGAGTGATAGAATAGAGGAGAACATATGTAGAAACCATGATAGAAAGATATGGTCAGAGGAAGACAGGAGAATGTGTAAAGAAGTTTAATTAGAGGGATATCAGGAAAAAGAAGACAAGGGAAACTATCAGAAACTGGAAAGGAGTATGCTGCAAAAGAAAGAGGGAACAGCTGTGGGAGATTTACGCCCCAGAAGCCAGTCAACCAGCAACTTACTGCTTCCACTGAAGAACAGCACACTACTGGCTACATGTGGACAATGTGTGGAGCTAAAACATCCGCTCAAGCTGGACTCTAAAAGATGAAGAATGTCCAGCTAAGTTTCTCACTGCTTTTCAAAGAAAATGGAGAGAGGAAACAGGAAGTGTATGGAATGCTAACTGTACCACACAGAGCCTGTTTAAGATGATGGTGAAAAAGGCCATGCCTCCAGAAATACAGAAACACTTAGACACTGTGGTTGGACTAATGGAGATGGAATGGCCACTGTTCTCTGAACATGTAATACACCATGTGAATACGGTCAGAGACGAACAGTAGGAAAATGAGGGAGCAAACACATTTGGCAAATAAGTTGACCCAACTACAACTAAATGAACTCAATACCAAACAGAAGAAGGAGAAAAGCAAATCACAGGCTCCAATGGTAACAGCGGAGCAAATCCAGTCACAGCCGGTGACAACCATGGCACAGCAGAATCAGGCATTGCCCCAGGTGCAAGCCCTGCCAGAGACAGGGCAAACAACAGCAACTGCACTAATGTCACCAATACATGGGCACAGACTGAACCTGGCTACAGTCAGTCCAAAGGACAGCCTGGACAAAGAGGGAAACCATATCAAAAAGGGAGAGGGAAAGGACACCCAGTACAGCAAAATGGGAATGAGCAATCTGCCTCACAACGTCACCAGAGCCACGCTGGAAGAGATGAGCGATGTTGGGGGTGTGATCAAATAGGACATCGACGCAGAGACTGTCTCATGAATCCATCGATGGGACCAGCTAGAGAGTTGCAATAATGGGACCCAGAGGAGTTTCAGGGGGAACGTATGACACCTGTCGTTTCAACACAGCCGCATGATGAGCCTACAAATCCTAGCACCGATACAAAACCTGGGAAAACTCAAGTGATTCCCCTGACACAGCTGGTACCAGTGCAAATAGTATGGAAAACTATATTGGCACCACTATTGTACTCAGAAAACACCTCAGTGACCTGCTGGGAAGAGACATCTTTTGTCCTTTAAGAGCAAAAATTATGTGCACTCAAGATGGTCTGTGGGTCGATTTCCCTGAAGATCTCACACAAAATGATGTTGGAACAGACACCTGAAGAGTTCACTCAAAACCGGACACCCATACCAGGGTTTCTGGGGACATCAGCGTCAGAAGCAACATCTGTGTCACTCCCGCCTGATCTACAAGCCTGGTTTCAAGTTTCCAACTCCACTCCACGTTACGCTCATGATAGCAGATGGCTATCAATCCTATGAACTAGGAACAATGATGAAACCAACATTACAGACACAAGAATGGTGCCCTACGCTGGATAATTTCATCCATATTTCTGCAGACAAACATTATCTTAGAATTATCATGGACAAATAACAAGAGCACTGCAGAAAAGGTTTTACTGAATAGTCATTTGGCCTTACAATGGAAATTATCAGAAATTGTTAGAATAGGTGCAACAAGAAGTGTGGTCTCTACTTAAAACAGACGTAGGGTTAGTAAAATCAGCACAACTAGTAAGCATAAAACTTAGACCAGGAGTTACACTCCCATAAAAAACAATATCCACTCAAGCAACACGCTGTGGACGGCATTAGACCCACAATTGAGGGTCTGTAGGCCGCAGGGGTATTAATAAAAACTCATAGCTTTTGTAATATGCCTATTTTTCTGATTAAGAAGCCACATTCAAATGATAGATTGGTACGTGATCTAAGAGCAATTAACTCCATTGTAAGTGCAGAGACATCTGCCATCCTGAACCCTCACACATTGCTCTCAGATATTCCACCAAACGGTACACAGTAATTGATTTATGTTAAGCATTCCTCTACTTAGAAGTATAGAGTACTGTCATTCAATATGTTGGTGACTTTTAGTATGTAGTCCAACCCAAAAGGCAGTGTAAAAAAGATTCAATTGGCACTCAATTCAAACGGCACTGACAAAGGCGGGACATAAGTGAACAGCCATAATGAAGGCCCCTGAGCCACACACCATAGGTCACATGCTTTCGTTCCTCAGGATAAGTGGGATACAGTGGGCCTTGGATTTGTGATTATGCAATTTAAGCAGCCCCATTGCATGCTCTTATCAAAGCAACGGGTCAACCAAACAGTTCAGCCCACTTACAGTGGACTGAGGAAGCAGAAGGTGCTTTTAGAGCTTCGTAGGAGGACTTGCAGACTGCTCCAGCACTGGGGAACCCTGACTATACTAAAATAATTCATTTACATGTTGCAGAAAAAGGACGAGAAGCCTGCAGTGTTTTGATGCAGGACACTCCAACAGGTAAACAACCAATTGGCATATTACAGCACTAAATCAGACAATACTGAAGCAGGTCTGCCGCCTTGTTATCACGGCCTGATGGCAGCTGTTTTTGGGTTCCAAAAAGTGTCAGCATGACAGGAATGTAAAAATATGGAAAATTTGACATCTCGATTATAGTGACCAGATTATCACAACGATAACGATTATTAGATTATAGTCGCAATATTCTTAATTGCTGTACAAATGTTTAAAAATATGTACGTTCAAATAACTTCACTAAATCGTGATTTTCTTATCATACTAAAAACATTAGAAGCCAAAATCTTGTGTAATCTCAGTTACACAAACTCCTCAGAAGTCCTTGGTTTGTTCTAACACAGGCTAGGAAAAACTGGATATGAAGCTATACTTCAAACACCTGAATGAACAATCGAGTATTGTACTAATGTTAACTAATACAGCCACTCGTATGGTAATTCCTAGGACAAAACTATATGATCGTATTCAATCAACAAAATGCCTTTTGAAGCCTCAAGAAGATATGCATAATCAACCAATAGCAGCAGATCTTACCTTGTTCATAGATGACTTTTGTTTTGGAGAAGTAACAGGTGACCATGCAGGTTATGCTATAATACAATCAAATCGAGATAACGCCTTTACAGAGGGTCAAGAGATAAAGCTCACCCAACTGTGCTCTGCATAGCTAGTGGAAATTAGTTAGTGCACAGTATAATGTTAGGAGTAGCAGAACGAGCTAATGGTAAGCTGAAGACAAAAGCTAGCAAAGATCAGAGCAGGCTCAATTGGGTAGATGTACTGTTGCATTAATATCAAGCTAACAAACTAACACATCTAACACTGCATGAATGAGGGACCACCACTGAAACAATGAATTATTTGACTTAAATACACACAGCTGTGCTCAACCAGGTGAGAGGAGCAACACAGGAGAGAGACTGCTATACCAGGACAGCTGCAGCAGATCGAACCTGGAAACTGGGTTTACATAAGAGTGTTGGAAAGGAAGTGGGATCAACCTAAACAACACGGTCCCTTTAAGATCAATGTAGTAACCCCACTGTCCTAAAAGCTGAAGGTAAGAATGTCTTTTATCGTCTCAGACACTGTTGCAGAGGGAACGGATTACATCAGAAGCAGCAGCAAATAAGATTTTGAACAATGGAACATATTATCATTATCATTAGGTGGCAAAATTAACACCAGTAAAATAAATGTGTTGCCCAGATTTTTATATCAGTTCCACCAGTATATACATGTATTTCTGACTAAATCCTTTTTTGCTAATAGACTAATTTGCCTAATCAGTAATCTTAAATAAATAAATAAATAATTAGATAAATACAAAAAAAAAAAAAAAGGAAAAAATCCATAAATTTGTGGATCTTACAGCGTCATCGTATACACAGAGGACTGTCCTTGCCTAACTTTCAGTATTACTTCTGTGCAGTTAACATACATGCCATGTTGTATTGATTTAATTCATCACATAAGTGTCCCAAAATGGTTGCAGTTGGAGATCTGGTCCTGCCTCTTTACATACTTTACTGTGTGCTAAAATGCCACTGCCTGAACCTATATCTATGGGCTCATGGAGTGGGACTTTGTTAAAACATATTAAACTGTATTTTGAATTTCACTATGTACGACCTGGAAAACTAATAAAAATACTCTGAACAAAAAGAACAGCCGCCTTTCCCAGAAATTGAGACACTTTCCCATAACTTGACCCATAGGTTAACTACAATAAATTAGAAGAGGACAGCGAGGACTAGAATAAGGAGAGGGGGAAGTCTAAGAAGAATAGTGTTTTTAGTGATTTTAATGTTAGGGGTAATATTGTTAATAATAATGCCAATACAGAATAGAAAGCAACCGGGGTAGTGTCAGTGATGCAGGGAAAGATACAAAGTAAACAATCAAGAGACCTGACTTATGTAAAATCAGCCACGTGTGGTCAAACCCTAATTTCATGCACAGCTATTATAAAATAGATAGAAAAATAGAGGTTAATGTGTATAAAATAATTATAATAGATTGAGCATAAATATAACCAGAACCTACGACAAATACTGGACTGACCATGCAGTCCTATTTTAATTGCTGACTCCAAAACTTTTGTGCAGCGTTATCACTAGTCAATACATTCAGAAGGGTTTCCATTATCACAACTCCCTACACACATTTGTGTACAATTTATTAAAAGCACTAATTAGGAAGTAAAAAAGCTATAAATTACCAAAAGGTCTGATCCTGCGTCAAAGTGTAGTCTTTCAACATATCGGTGCGATTTAGTGAGCGCTGAAGTCAGAGTGTGTATGCCATTAATCACCAGGTGGCAAGTAATAGCAACTATGATGCACTTAGGGAGACAGGTACAGTTTAGCACACAGATGAGTCTAGGAAAGTATGGCGAAGAAGGAGTCAAGCAGATGTCAGAGAAAGGTGAGACAAACTACAGTCAGTATGATGATTGGTTCTTGATTATCATGGGCAGGTGGATAACAAGGAAGTGTAGGGATTTTTTCCTGTAGATCTAAATAGGTGGTATGAAGAACTGGACTAATTGTGTGTTATCGCCCTGTTAGATAAGCCATGGCTGAGTACCCCGGAAGAGGGTGTTCAGAATATCCTCCCACGGCTGGATATGCCGATGACTGTGAGCCTAACCAAGAATTTCAAGGCCATCATCCTGAGCAGATAGATGGAGGTGTTCTACCCTGGAGCTCACAAATGACACCAGGGTTCGGGGAGCAGGCCCCAACGGGGCTGGAACGAGCACCACCAGCAGATGACAGCCTCCAGCAGCCACCAGCAGGAGTAGAACCAACACCACCAGCAGATGACAACATCCAACTGCCATCAACGATCATGGAGCTAACACCACAGTGAGAGAGCAGCTTATGGCAACCACTGGCAAACAATGACCCAACATCAAGGAGCAATGATTTACAGTGGAGTGACCCACAGCCAACTATGTCTGCAAATCCACTGCCAAAAAGTCTACCAGTTGTTCTCAGGGAGGTGAGCAGCCTCACAGAGGAGTCGTGGGATGATGAACTACAACCAACTTCTCCACCACAGGGAGCACCAACAGATGAAGAGATAATGGCCTTCATAACCACAAAGGTCAATTACTTTAGATCCCTGTTGGATAAAAAACCAGAAGGTCCTGCTAATCCAACTCAAGGACCATCCTCTGCATAAAACGACACTCTGGGACTTAACACAGCTGATCCGGAAGCACTAGCTGACACATGTAGATTTAAATGCATAACTGGAAGAACGACCTGACTACAAGAGCTAGGCTGGAAAGGCCAGATTCTCTGAAATGGAACACACAGCTGCCTCAGTAGCAAAAGCCGACAGAGTGGTGTGATAGATCTCCAGTGTGAGAAAGGCTGTATGTGACTGAATTTCATCACAAACAGAAGTTAATCTACTTGACCAGTGATTAGATGCTCAAAAAACTGAGGTTAGGAAAATATCAACGTCTGCACAGCATTTCAACCTGCAAGGAGGTTGACACATGTATCACGTATTAATTTTCCACATATAATATGTATTACTGTAGGTTTTAATGTACGTCGCTTATTATGCCCGCATATATATCATTTACAAGGTATTAACATGCAATGCTCATTATGTTTGTGCCTGTGATGCTCATTATGTATTTCCTATTATCTAACAACCTTTGGGTACGAGCACCAGTTAAAGACAGTTTTCACCATGTGTTAAGCATGTATCTTATCATCTAGTTGTAGTGAGCAGAATAGATGTTTGAACTAGTGGAGTTTTAGTAATAAGGGTTTTGTTGTTATTTACATATGCTGCTATGTTCCTCTGGACTTGGCTGTGTAGGTGGATCCATGTAGTTCTAAGGGATAACATGTACAAGACCTGCCTCACAACATTGTCTTTCCTGTGACTTGTACAGTCACAAAGGGGGGATATGTAGTGTAAAATTTTGGGCTTTGCTATAAGTTTGTGTTAGTATGTAGGTTAAAATCTTTTCATCATTTATGTCATAATATTAAGTATATAACTGCATGTTTTTGGTAAACTTATAATTGCATATTTTTTTTAAGAATATACAATAGTATGTTTTTTAGTAGCATTTTAGGCTAAAACTATTAACTCTTTAGTAGTATAGTATGGATATGAAGTGAAGATGTGAGCAATACACTTGTAGCCAAAACCTCGAGAGGGGAGTTTGAGCACACAGCCAAAAGCCACGAGGGTGGGTTTCTGATCTCGCAGCCAAAAGACGCGCGAGTGTTTTCCACAAAGGGGGGTGTATGACTCGCCACTATAAACCTTTATTAGAATGAATCCACAAGTGTGAAAAGCAGATAATCATGGAATATCTTATTGGTTTGTGGTAGACTTTCTAAAAAATGTGAAGCATGACAGATGAAGCTTAATTACAAGATTTGATAAAAAAATGCATATGAATAGGCCTAAAAAGTCGCGTGACTGTAGAGTTGAAATCAAGTTCAACAAGGTAGGGGCGGGGGTGAGCACATGCTGTATCAGCGAATGTGAAAAAATGCTATGCTAGCAGGTTTGGAAACCCCGGCCCAAAAAAGTAGATTGGATATTGAGGAAACACGTGATTTTGACACTATTATTTTATTGAAGGAGAATAAAAATGGGTGTTACCAATGTTCCGATTTTTCCATTATAAAAATGATGTTCCGAGCTGTAAAAACGCTTTTCCTTCATGAACGAAAACGGTTGTATTTTCTGTGAAGAGAATAAAACCTATGCTGCACTCAACTTTGACGCGTCCGGAGCCTCCTTGAAGATAAGATTGGATTTATGAACAAAATGTTGCAGGAGTCAGGACTTAGTCTCTAACTCAGGATCCAGGCTTCTGACACACAACGTTAATTGGCGAGCCAGCCAGGAGAGGCTAAGGAATTGAGGACGCCTTCACCGAGGGTAAAACAAACTTGCGTCTCAGAACCTTGGCCACAAAAACTTAATGGTAAGCAGAGCCTTTTTCTAAATTCTGCAAATTTGAATGGTCTGAGAGCAGTGTGGTTTCTGCCCAGGTAATGGTCAAATCCTCTAAATTTACCTCTCGAAGAACCTAGCTTAATATGATCACTAAAACTAACATCACAAAGATTGATTGTTTCACCGGAGATGAGTCAAAGTTGAATGTAGGTCTTTATGCTTTATGGCTTGTCGTGTGCATGTTATATTTGTCTCCAGTACCATGGTGCGGAAAGTATGAATGAGTTTGATCGATTGCTGTTGAATGTCTGCATCGCATGCTGGCTTTTTTTTTGAGGACTCATTTGGCTCTTGGTGAGCTATAACCGGTTAAGGTGTCTATGGATACCGCTCTGTATTCTTATTGTAGTGCCTCAGCTGAGTGCTGAGACATTCCAGTGACAGTCAGGGGGCTGTACGGGTAGACGACCTCGGCACGTTCTGTGGATACCGCCCTGTGTTCTTGTCGTAATGTCTCAACTCAGTGTTGGGGCATTGTGGTGACGATCCAGGGGGCTGTACGGACAGACGGCCTCGGCACGTTCTATGGATACCGCCCTGTGTTCTTGTTGTAATGCCTCAACTGAGTGTTGGAACGTTGCAGTGACGATCCAGGGGGCTGTACGGATAGACGGCCTTGGCACACTCTATGGCTACCGCCCTGTGTGCTTGTTGTAGTGCCTCAGCTGAGTGCTGAGGCATTCCAGTGACTATTCAGGGGGCTGAACGGGTAGAGTAGTTGCCTAGCGCGCATTTTATGTTTTCAGTGTCTGGTCTCAAAGTGTGTGTCAACGTTGTATGTTGTATGTATGTCGTATTGTTGAATGTTGATCGAATTAAGTGTCTGTGTTACGTGAGTGGTGAAGCCGGCGTGAGCAGTGTGTGTTCGTGAGTAGGTATAAATTAGTGTGGAATAAGGTCTGTAAGAGCTGCATGGGTGTGAGTGAGTTACGAGGCTAGTGCTAGCCAAGAGATAGGAAAAGGAGTGAGTGAAAGCATGTGTGTGAATAGCCAGAGAAATCCGCGGATGTGTGTGTATGACTGTGTGTGTGTAAATCAGGCCTGTTGTAAAGAAGCAACAAGGTTTTTAAATATTTTAGGAAATAATACTTATAGAGGGCACTTGATCCAAGGTGCATTTACCTCTCCTAGCGCTGTTTAAATATTTTTAAATAGAGTAACATAAGAAACGGATCAAGGACAAGAGTTAGAAAACCCGATTGAAGACACAGGACAGAACAGATAGACTGTCTCAAACCGGAAAAAAAGGTTTTTTGGCCAAGCTAAATACACTACAAACTGATAAAATAGAGATTAAGGCCAAATAACATAATTGCCGAACAGAGCAGATGAATTGATCCATATGAGATAACTGCTAAATTGAACTAAAATTAATACAGCGACTGATATATGTAGTCAAAAAGATTAGAAAGAGAGACAAAATTAGAATAAATACATAAATAAAACAATAAACATTAAAATAATGGTGAGTAAAGTAACACAGTAATAAGATAAAATAATTGATCTTTAAGCGCATGGAGGATACTGAGGATAGTAGTGAAGATGAGAAAATAACATCTGAACATCATGAGATACAAAGTGACTTGTGGCATCAGAACTCGTTTCTGGTTGGTATGAACCTATAAGGATAAAGAGGGAGTGGAACATTGGCAGGATGATCAAGAGATCAATCGAAAATTTGGCAAATAACAGAATTTACTAATTTATCGCAGATACGAGAAGAATTGCCTTCGGTACCGTGGATGCAAGTGTTACGTGGACTGTGGGCCCCTAGAAATTTAACACCAGTGCCGGAACAGCTTTGCAACAATCCAAAAGCAACAGCAACAATCCCGTTGAATCCACTTTTGGGGATTCTGAAGGGACCCACAGCAGATCTACAACTGTGCATTGCAGTAGTCCCCAGGAAAGTAGAATGGGAGACTGACAGGTTTGACTGTGTCTCAAAAATCCCAAAAGAGGATGGAGCTGAAGAACTAATATACCTTCCCTGGACAAAAAGCAAATTTAAATCAGGAGTGACTGTGAGCAGAATACTTGTGTCCATCAGAACAACAGAAGAAAGTGGACTGAGACGTCCAGATCATAGTCAGATAACATACAGCAGGGATATATGGGAGCAAAGATGGTGATGGGAGGCAGTGTGTTGACGCCCAAGGAGATGGTGATACGACGACGGTCTGATCATGAGAAGCAGATCAGACATAGCATGAAGAAGTGGCACCATGGTAAATGACGGTGGCCTAAACAAGGAACCTTTGAAGCAGCCTGTTGCAATGAAGTGGAAGTTAACATCAAACACTACAAGGCAGACGACACGAGCAGCTGCAGAGAAGGTGAGCGAGCAAGAGAAACAGAAGTGTTAAGGTGGTTCAGACAAGGATACAGATACGTATTAGATATAACACAGAAGCCATAGACGCCACAGCACCACCACCTGCTTTTACACAACATGCAATGAGACAACAGGCAGCTCACTGTCCAGTAACAGAGGTGAGGAATAGGAAAAGGGAAGAATATGTAGGGAAAGTGACCTGGAGGGAGCAGCCTCCAGAGGGAAAGAAGGACAGTAAGAAGGTGAGAGGAAGCGACAAAAGTGATAACTCAGAAAGTGAGAGTGATAGAATAGAGGAGAACATATGTAGAAACCATGATAGAAAGATATGGTCAGAGGAAGACAGGAGAATGTGTAAAGAAGTTTAATTAGAGGGATATCAGGAAAAAGAAGACAAGGGAAACTATCAGAAACTGGAAAGGAGTATGCTGCAAAAGAAAGAGGGAACAGCTGTGGGAGATTTACGCCCCAGAAGCCAGTCAACCAGCAACTTACTGCTTCCACTGAAGAACAGCACACTACTGGCTACATGTGGACAATGTGTGGAGCTAAAACATCCGCTCAAGCTGGACTCTAAAAGATGAAGAATGTCCAGCTAAGTTTCTCACTGCTTTTCAAAGAAAATGGAGAGAGGAAACAGGAAGTGTATGGAATGCTAACTGTACCACACAGAGCCTGTTTAAGATGATGGTGAAAAAGGCCATGCCTCCAGAAATACAGAAACACTTAGACACTGTGGTTGGACTAATGGAGATGGAATGGCCACTGTTCTCTGAACATGTAATACACCATGTGAATACGGTCAGAGACGAACAGTAGGAAAATGAGGGAGCAAACACATTTGGCAAATAAGTTGACCCAACTACAACTAAATGAACTCAATACCAAACAGAAGAAGGAGAAAAGCAAATCACAGGCTCCAATGGTAACAGCGGAGCAAATCCAGTCACAGCCGGTGACAACCATGGCACAGCAGAATCAGGCATTGCCCCAGGTGCAAGCCCTGCCAGAGACAGGGCAAACAACAGCAACTGCACTAATGTCACCAATACATGGGCACAGACTGAACCTGGCTACAGTCAGTCCAAAGGACAGCCTGGACAAAGAGGGAAACCATATCAAAAAGGGAGAGGGAAAGGACACCCAGTACAGCAAAATGGGAATGAGCAATCTGCCTCACAACGTCACCAGAGCCACGCTGGAAGAGATGAGCGATGTTGGGGGTGTGATCAAATAGGACATCGACGCAGAGACTGTCTCATGAATCCATCGATGGGACCAGCTAGAGAGTTGCAATAATGGGACCCAGAGGAGTTTCAGGGGGAACGTATGACACCTGTCGTTTCAACACAGCCGCATGATGAGCCTACAAATCCTAGCACCGATACAAAACCTGGGAAAACTCAAGTGATTCCCCTGACACAGCTGGTACCAGTGCAAATAGTATGGAAAACTATATTGGCACCACTATTGTACTCAGAAAACACCTCAGTGACCTGCTGGGAAGAGACATCTTTTGTCCTTTAAGAGCAAAAATTATGTGCACTCAAGATGGTCTGTGGGTCGATTTCCCTGAAGATCTCACACAAAATGATGTTGGAACAGACACCTGAAGAGTTCACTCAAAACCGGACACCCATACCAGGGTTTCTGGGGACATCAGCGTCAGAAGCAACATCTGTGTCACTCCCGCCTGATCTACAAGCCTGGTTTCAAGTTTCCAACTCCACTCCACGTTACGCTCATGATAGCAGATGGCTATCAATCCTATGAACTAGGAACAATGATGAAACCAACATTACAGACACAAGAATGGTGCCCTACGCTGGATAATTTCATCCATATTTCTGCAGACAAACATTATCTTAGAATTATCATGGACAAATAACAAGAGCACTGCAGAAAAGGTTTTACTGAATAGTCATTTGGCCTTACAATGGAAATTATCAGAAATTGTTAGAATAGGTGCAACAAGAAGTGTGGTCTCTACTTAAAACAGACGTAGGGTTAGTAAAATCAGCACAACTAGTAAGCATAAAACTTAGACCAGGAGTTACACTCCCATAAAAAACAATATCCACTCAAGCAACACGCTGTGGACGGCATTAGACCCACAATTGAGGGTCTGTAGGCCGCAGGGGTATTAATAAAAACTCATAGCTTTTGTAATATGCCTATTTTTCTGATTAAGAAGCCACATTCAAATGATAGATTGGTACGTGATCTAAGAGCAATTAACTCCATTGTAAGTGCAGAGACATCTGCCATCCTGAACCCTCACACATTGCTCTCAGATATTCCACCAAACGGTACACAGTAATTGATTTATGTTAAGCATTCCTCTACTTAGAAGTATAGAGTACTGTCATTCAATATGTTGGTGACTTTTAGTATGTAGTCCAACCCAAAAGGCAGTGTAAAAAAGATTCAATTGGCACTCAATTCAAACGGCACTGACAAAGGCGGGACATAAGTGAACAGCCATAATGAAGGCCCCTGAGCCACACACCATAGGTCACATGCTTTCGTTCCTCAGGATAAGTGGGATACAGTGGGCCTTGGATTTGTGATTATGCAATTTAAGCAGCCCCATTGCATGCTCTTATCAAAGCAACGGGTCAACCAAACAGTTCAGCCCACTTACAGTGGACTGAGGAAGCAGAAGGTGCTTT
>CM053987.1:22456936-22494174 GCA_028641955.1 Protonibea diacanthus
GAGTATTTGTGGTGTTTATATCTAACATGTCACTGTTTACTAAATCAACAACATCTCATTCTGTCTTTACATAATGATGCGTCTCTTCTCTCGCGCTCGCACTCTCTCTCTCTCCTCGCTCGCCCCTAATCTGCGTGTAGTGCACAGCTGGACACACTGATCCATAACAGCTGTTCATATAGCCATCAATATAACTGCTATGACGGTCCAAGGATTAAATACTCATAAATCGAGTGTGTTTCATAGGCTTTAGAAAGCATCAAACAGACATGGCCCTTAAAAAAAGTTAAACACGGTCCATCAGACGTTACGGGGCTGCAGCGTTTTTTTTTTTTTTTCATTACCAGTTTATTTGAAGGGAGTGGGGGGGCGATGTTGTTCGTGACACAGAGTTGCAGATACGAGGCTGCAACGGTGCCTCAGTGTTATCTTATTACAACATATTTTTTCCATCAAACGATCCGCGGATCACTTGGTGCCGGTCTGTAGGGAGCGATCTGAACGGATCGCGGATCAATAATGATCCGTTGCACCACTAGCCACATCCATGATTGTGCTCTGTCTCAGCTGATCGGCTCGCGCGCTCACCCCGATGTATCCATTCGGATGCGTCTCTATGCAGTCTACGGTGAGAGCAGAACATTAAAATCACTGCTCCTCCCCGTGGATAAATGAGGCATTGCAGCTGGTTTTCACCCAGGCTGCTTAGAGGAGTCGGGGCCTCACTGACTACGTCATCGTGGGGGATTACATTCCCGTCACGGACCCGCGAAGGACCTGTGAAGGACCAGTCAAGGACCAGTCAAGGACCCGTCACGGAAACACGGGAACTTTTGAGTTGCTACATCTGTACTCGTGGGATGGGAGGGCAGGCGTTGCACTTCTGTCCATATTTAAGATACGAAGCATGGGCATGTTAAACATTTTTTTATGTGGTATATAGAGACAAAATCAAAATGATTAAAAAACGGCCAAAATAGGCTCGGGACTTAAAGGATTAAATTAACCATAGTAAATTGTGAACAAAACAGTTACCTTTACCTTTCCGTTACCTGTTAATAATAGCATCCAGCTTAACTGAATATATTTGCCAGTAGATCACCTTATTTATTCATAGATTGACTCTTACACTGTGTGTCTCACACCGTCGATGATGGCCACCAAGCTGATCCATTTAGTCTTTTTCCCTTCGTTGCAGGCTTGTTTAACAAGTGGCCAGAGTTTGTTCCTGCATTGTCTCTCCGTGTAGGTGCGGTCTTCTGCCATCCATAGATTCTTTTTCTTCATCACGTCGGAGTTGAGGGAAGCTCTCCACACTTGATTTACTTTCATCTCTCTTTTGTCCAACTCTGTGAACAGTATCCACCAGGAATCCAAGTTTGTTATTTTCTTCTGGGATGATCTGGGCGATTATTTCCATCACTTCTCTTCTCACATCTTCGTTGCTGTGCTCTGGGAGATTCAGAAGACGGAGATTCCACCACCAGCTGTACCTCTCCGCCTCCTCTTGTCTCTCCTGGAGTGCAGTCATCGGCTCATTCAATTTCTTTACGGTGTCATCTGTCTCCTTAGAGGTCTTTCACATGTTCCTGCATGGCAATAATCTCCTCCTTGTGTTCTTGTTCATTATTTCTTCAAATTTGGAGAATCGGTTATTCAGCCGTAAATAGATGTCAGCACACAGACACAGTTTCTGCGCTCTCCGAAGTTTCGGTGCAGATCTTCTTTGGGTCGGGGCTGTTGAGAGGGGTGTCGGGGAGAGGTGAGCATAAGCTGGGGAAGGCTTGACCAGACTCCAAATCCATTATTAGACCCCCCTTTCTTCTTGCCTCTTTCTTGGCCATATTTTCAATGTTAGCCTGTCACGTGTTAACTATTCTTTCATAAGCCACCTTGTTCACTGTCTCTGAAACACAACATCGGAAGAAAAGTCTCTTTTTTTTTCTTTTTTGGGTTAAATACTCTTACTGTCCGTGCATAAAATTCACATGTAATAAGTCACTTCTCAAAAAACAAGTTTGTCTGTTTAGATCAGTTTAGATCATTTTAAACGTCTGGTACTCCTTGAGAATCCACAAGCTCAGAGGAAAGCAGCTACCCAGGTCGCCATCTTGGACCAACCCCCTCACACTCACAAACACAGTGGTAGGTGCTGTGCTGTGGCTCCATAAAAATTAATTGATGCAATCAGGGGCACTTGAGCATTCTAGTGTCAGACGCAAAAGCTTGTAAAATGAGACAAAATGTGTGTATTTATATACATAGGTTTTCTCGTGATAACGAGTTAATTTTCTTGAGATCTCAAGATGTTCTGTTCTCAGGAGATAATGGGTCAATGTTCTCGCAATATTTGACAAGACTTTGCCCGGTGTTTGCTCTGTTGCCATGGCGCCGTTTGGTTGCCTGTCAGTTACAATAGCTCTGTGTTTTTACTGCTTTTTTGTTCTTTTGTCGTCTTTTTTCTGGATAGATAGATAGATAGATAGATAGATAGATAGATAGATAGATAGATAGATAGATACAGAAGATGAACTGTTTGTTTAGTCTTGAGTAAATATTCACTTAATGTGTGACAACAACACCTCTGACATAATAAATTAGAAAAATATGATAAATCCAGAAAGCTAAGTTCAAATGAGATCTAACCCTCTCTTCGAAGTCTAGGCTGACTTTCTAGCTTAATAACAACTTTGTTTTGTGGACAGTGATCCTGCAGCATCCACAATCAGTGAACTATTTGTTTTTGTTCACTTACTTTATACCTAATGTTGCTGTTTGTAGCCAAAGCTACTTCTCAACCCTCAAAGACAGTAAGAGATTTGAAGTGAATAGATTTCTTCATCTACCCAATAGGAATATTCTTTGTCACATTTTATGCAAAGATCTGGTATAGCGTTATGAAATTTATTCAGTTTAACTGGAGTCATATAAGAACGCATTAGCCAGTTGTACTGCAGAAATTTTAAACGGGTGTTCACTGTTTGTAATTGTGCTCTGGTGCATGCCTTCTCCCACTCTTCAATGGAGTAGCCTTCTCCCACTCTTCGATGGAGTCAATCATAGTAGGAAATGTACAGGCTAACAGCAGCGAAATTACAGTCTAAAATAGACAGTAGAATGCAAGACATAGAATTAGGAGAAGAAATTATTTCGGTTGTGATATATCAATCATGTCTGCACAGAAAATCACCTGAGAGATGGCGCATACCTTTAATAACTTTTAAGTTAAGACTGTTGTGGTTGAGGTGCTATTTTAGATAGAAAACATAGTAGGCATAGGTATACTTACACTCAGAAGTTGGCATGTTTGCCGTATGGCTGTTGCATCAGGATCTTTGCTTGATGGCAGGTTACTTGGAGAGCACATGTCTACTACAATAGACAAAGAAAACAAGTAATGAAAATTTGTGGGTCAACATTTATGTTTTACTGTATGTGAAATGGGGTTACAATTATTAGCACAGTAGGATATTTATGTGTAGATAATGACAGAAATTAACATGATAGGTTTTTGTAATTTATGTAATATAATAAATTATGATTTATCAAATTTTATTTGTATAGCCCAAAGTGACAAAATACATTTGCCTCAGAGGGCTTTACAATCTGTACAGGGAGTGATACCCTCTGTCCTTAGACCCTCAGTTTGAGTGAGGAAAAACTTGCCCACAAAAAAACCCTTTAACAGGGAAAAAATGTGGAAGAAATGATTAATTATTATCAGAAACAATTATTATTAGAAACAATTAATGATGTTATGTTAGCAATAATGACAGTAATAATATATGTAGTGGATGTCAGCAGCAGCCACGATCCATGAGAACCTGCTGGATGAGAGAGCACAGAAACTCCAGGGAAGAAGTTTAGTTTAGTAACATGCATTGACATGCATTAATGAGACATGTATGTTTACAGATGGTGGTGGTAATGGTGATGGAGCCCGGCAGTCTAGTCCTATAGCAGCATAACTAAGGGATGACCTGAGCCAGCCCTAACTATAAGCGCTTTCAAAAAGGAAAGTCTTAAGTCTACTCTTGAAAGTGTTGACCGTGTCTGCCTCCTGAACCCAGAATGGTAGTTTGTTCCACAGAAGAGGAGGTTGATAACTGAAAACTCTGGCTCCCAATTTACTTTTGCACGCAGTGAACTCAAAAATTATTAAAAAATGGTTAGATAAAAGAGGATTCTGTGGAAAGACTATTAGATGATCAATTTCGATGCCATATGAGAGAACAAGATCAAGACTGTGGTTCAGACAATGAGTCGGTTTATTTACACTATGACAGAAGCCAATTGAATCTAATAATGAGATAAACGCAGTACTAAGACTAACATTGTGGTTGTCCACATGAATATTAAAATCACCTACAATAATTACTTTATCTGTTTTAAGGATCAAGCCTGATGCAAATTCTGCAAATTCACATAAAAATTCAGAGTAAGGACCGGGAGCACAATATACTGTAACAAAACTGGCTGTAATGTTTTCTAGGTTGGGTGGACTAAAATGGCTTTAGAGGACAAGGACCTGATATTCAAGAGTCCACATTAAATTCTCTTACTTTGGACTGTTGGAGATGTTGATTTAATTTTTATTAAGTTTTTATGATGAACTCCTCTTCTGTTTGTTTTATCTTTAAATAATGTAGGTGGACAGACACAGTCTCTATACTAAAGGACTGGGTGGGCAGCTGCTCTAATGGAGGCGCAGAGAAGCGTGTAAGACTGCAGCTCTGCTTTCTGATCTCAACTCTGGGTTGTCACGGTTTTGGTCGACTAATAAACTTGCCCATGTTTCTAGATATGAGAGCTGCTCCATCCATCCAAAACTACATAGTCCGACATCGTTTTGGTGTATGCACACACCGATGACACATTAATTTTAGTGACCTCCGATTGGCGTAACCGGGTGTCATTACTGCCGACGTGGATAACAATCTTACTGTATCTATGTTTATCTTTAGCCAGCAGTTTCAAATTTGACTCGATGTCGCCTACTCTGGCCCCCGGGATGCATTTAACTATGGCCCCCGGTGTCGCTAACTTCACGTTTCGTAAAATGGAGCTGCCAATGACCAGAGCAGCGGGTGTGTCGCTGAGTGGGAAATATCTGTTTGAAACATGGAGCGGTTGGTGGTGTACCGTAGGCTTCAGTTTGCGGCTATGCACCTTTCGGACAGTCACCCAGCCTCCCGGCTGCTCGGGAACTACCGGGGGAGCAGAGCAGAGAGCACCACGGCAGTAACACCGTTAACCGGAAGTGACACAATACACTTACCGTAAAGCACGTCCATGAAGGTAGTCCATATGTATTTCTTTAAGGCATATACATTAGATGAGTGGGAAAATGCAGCAGTAGTAGCAGATAAAAGAAAGAGTAAGTAAAAAGACAGAGGAACTTAAGTAAAGAAATAATTTGCAGTACTGAGAAAGTAGTGGAAAAGAAAGTTGCAGTTACTCACCCTTTGCTAAGTATGAAGACAAGATATTTGAGGGTTCAGGTGTGGGTGTGGCAAGGATTGTAATTGGCCAGTAATAGATACAAGCTGACTAATGAAGAACCAGATATTATGTGGTGTAGAGGTCTGCATTGGGATTGGGTCGCAGGAGCAGGATGAGAAAACCAGTCCCTCGCAGTTCTCTAGTGTGGTGTGTGGGCATGTCATTGCAGTAACAATAGAAGTACATTCTGTTTTTTACCAGTAGAGATATGTGTGTTTTTGTATATATGTTTTGGTTTTTAAATGCAAGTACAATAGTAAGGCGTACAAGTAAAGTAAGCGTAATTAGATGTTCTGGTCATGATTATGTATAAATAGGCTTACATAGATCAATAGTTGGCACTTATATGTTATGTGTGTACAACTACCAGCAGGGTTAATTGTAAAAATGTGCAGTATATGTTAAGCAGTAAAATATGCAATAATGTGTGTATAATAATGTGTGCGATTATTATACACACATTTTTATAACATGTGCAATAGTTACAAAGCAATGACGCAATATGTAGACTGGGAGGTTTTTATTTTGTTGTGTGTACAGAGTATCACATGTGCACAATATCAAGTCCAAGTTAATTTCAAGTTCATGTTTATGATGAAAATAAAAGTATGTTTATTTGCCTGAAAACTTTGTCCTGTGTTTTATTGAGTAACTCAGAAATGTTTATAGATAACTTGATAATCTGCATTTGCAATTAACAAACCCAAGAATTGTTTTTTCAATTTGAAATGTACTAAGTAAGTTGTGCAAATAAATAAACAAAAGAAAATACTCTTTCTGGTTCTCTGTCTTTGTGCCCTCCTGTGTTCTAGAAATTATCCCCCATTTTGGGACCTGTCCCCTTGTTGAGAACTACAGATTTATAGGTTTTTGTTCAGAAACAATAACATGTTTACATTTTCCCTTTTATTGAATATGAATTTTGATATGAATTCTCCTCTCACTTACTAACTGACCTGCCTTGGAGAAAATCCTTTCTGCTGGTACAGATGTTGTAATTACTGTCAGGTGTTTTTGGCAAGCTTGCTCAGAGAGGGGAATGTTGGCTCATTTGTTTTCCACCAAAGAAGTGGGTCTCCATCCTGTGGTATTGGCTTCTTTTCTGAGTACTGGCGCATTTCAATAAAGGCATCTGTTCCAGGTGTGTGATGTTCCTGGGATGCAAGGATTTGGGAGTCAAATTCTACCCATATCCCACCTTTTGCTGCAGGTGAGTTTGAGGTAGTTGCAGGAACAGCTACTGAGACAGAGCTGGTGGCAGAGCTAGTGCTTGGTTCAGGAGATGACACTGAGGTCTGGTTCACTGACTGCATTTCAGTGATCAGTCGTTTTTTCAGATCTTCAACATTTGCCATGTCACAGAACCCAAGGTTTTTAAATCTTGTGTCCAGGAATGTGCTGACAGCAAAACCATAAAAGGTTTCAATGGCTCTGAAATGGTGCTGGCATTATGACGACAGCTTAGCAGCTAGCTTGATACCTTGGCTCTCATGAGTTGCAGTTGATCTGATCAGCTTCCTTTTGCTCAATTAGTCTCTCAAACATGTAGAAGACAGAGTTCCACTGTGTTTCAACTTACTGTATCAGTTTGTGTTCTGGTAACTTCAGTTGTTTCTGAATTTCTTTGAGCCTCTCTGCTGCTCTTGTGCTGTGGTGAAAGAAAACTACAATAGCACTGCTGGATGTCAAGAAGATCAGGGAGAGCCTTAATGGAGTCTTTTACCACTAAGTTCAAGGTGTGCACAAAACATGGATAATGTGCCCAACCTGCTTTGCGCACAACAACAACCATACTGGCACCATTATCTGTGATCACAGCATGAACTTTGGCAGTTATGCCTCATTCATCAGTGATTCTTTTTAGTTCTGAGCAAATGTTGTTAGCACTGTGTTTTCCTGAAAAACTACTGGTTTCTAAGACATGCTTGCATTTGCCAGTTCTCATCAATGACATGGCATGAGTCAGTAAAATAAGCTTCTGTGGCTCTTGATGTCCACATATTAGTTGTGAGGACAACGCTGTTTGCAGCAACCAGAACTTTTTTCACTTTTGAGCGACACTCTTCATACATTGCTGGTATTTTCTCTCCCATTAAATTTTTCCTACTTGGAATCTTGTAGTGACGATCAAGTGTCTTTACAAAATTACTAATCCTCATCTTCAACCACAGACACAGGTTGTATATCCTTGACCATCATTTCAGCAAGACTCCTTGTGATATCCATAGCTCTTTGGGCTCTAGGTGAAATAAAATGTTGATTACCGTATTTTCCGGACTATAGAGCACACCTCAATATAAGCCGCACCCACTAAAATTTAAAATATATATATTTTTTGTCACATATAAGCCGTACCAGACTATAAGCCACTGATATCCAGGTTGAGAAATAAGATATTTACACAGAAAGTTCAGGCCACCTGCTTTTATGTCCTCTGAAAGCCTTTCTTGTCTTTTGGCACTGAATCAGTTCTTCCCACTGCTGTCTCTGACGTCTCACCATAGATTAATTCCCGTCCCCGGTGGCGAACCCCCGGAGAGGCCGCAGCGAGCACTCGTTCCACGGCCCCAGGAAGCGGCGAGGTCCGGGCGGAGGGGCGCTGTAAAGCCCCCGAGCCTTTCCAAGCCGACCCGGACAAACATATTTATAGAATAATGTTGATTGCCAGCAAAAAAGCAATTACCAGAAAATGGATGAAGAATGAAGTACCTAAGGTTGAGGACTGGGTTGAAGTAATACACAATATATATGTGATGGAAAAGTTAACTTTCTCTTTGAGACTGGAGGTGGACAGATTTAAAATAATTTGGGGAAACAGGGTAGAGTACATAAAACCAATTAGGTCAGACTTTATCTGAGATGTACACTGTGAAAAAAAAAGTTTATAGCTACAGAAGTTACGTTTTTGTTTCCTTTTATTTTTTTTTATTTTACTATATTCGCACTGTTAACTTGGTAAAACTCTTAGTTTAAGCGGTCAAAATGCCAGTTGATAACTTGGTTGTAGAAGATGTCCTCCTTGTTTGGTACATTCTTTAATTTCACAAGTTTCTCCTTTTCAATGGAAATCAGCGCCAATGATGAAAGCCTGTCCTGCTCCATCCTATTATGGCTGTAAGTCTTGATGTGCTTTAAAGCCGAAAATGTCCTCTCCGCAGATGCAGTGGTAGCAGGTATCGTTAAGACCAGCATCAATAACTTTGTGGCCTCTGGTACAGTCTCCTAGAAGTTATTGTCTCTCAAAAATGAGAGCAGCTGTACAGGTGACATTCCTTGGATCATTTGTGAACAGTATAATCCCACCAAATCAGACTGTAATCAAACTACATCAAAGAATCTTGCGTATTTTGACAGGCTTTTTAGTTTATCAGTTAGCTGACAAAATTAGCTGACATCTCTGGAAATTTCTTGCTGTCACCTAAGCCAAGGAAAGCAAGCTCATTTAAATTTTTCAAATCTGGCCTTCATTTGCACAGTGATGTTGTCAAGTACACGGAGTAGATTCTTCTCCTCTCATCTCTTGCAACGAGTGTTGTTTGTCAGTTTCAGTTCATTTTGTTTCTGTTCAAAACGTTAATATAAACTATCAAACTGGTTGCGCTGATTGGTTAAAGCACACATAGTGTCTCTGACGCACGCACAGCTTAGGCCAATAAAGAAAATCTTTTGAAGAACACGAAAAAGCACGTCTGTCACATTAAATATTCCATCATAAGCCATCAGCAGAAAATAGGTGGATGCTTTTGATAACCAGAGGCGAGCGATGCGATAGCGATGGTCTCACCATCCCATTCATCAGAGTTCTCCATCATTATCCAGAATAATTGGCGGAGATCTGGTATGTGCTGGATGATAGTTTGTACCGGCCTGAATTCCACCTAACAGCTGACGCTCAGGGGATGTGGCATTTCACTATCTCATCCAGAAGATGTGTGCATTTAGTGGACTTGGTGAAAAATGCTGAGAGCCCTTCAACAGTTTTGAAAAACACTTTACACTCGGGGATGGATTTAGCTGATTATGACAGATTGATTGTGACAGAACTAAATTCAATTTATGTGCATAGCAATGCTATGCACAAAAGTGCCAGATAGCTTCTGGCACTATTTCTTTGAGTTTAGCTTGTACACTGTTGAGCTACGAGGCCATCACTGCAGCGCCATCATAGGTTTGAGCAACTAATTTCTCAGTACATTCATATTTCTGTAATACATCCAAGACGTATTCTGATATTCCCTGTGCCGTTCTGTCATTGCTCACATTGTCAAATCCCAAAAAGGCTTCCTTAACTTCACAGTTGCTGTTGACATATCGCAAAACGACAGGTATTTGGGCATTGTTTGTTGTATCTGTGGTTTCATCCACTTCGACTGCAACAAAAGATGCAGTGTTTATGTCACTTTTAATATGGCACTTTACAAATCACTTATGGCTTCGATAAGGTCATTCTGGATCCTATTTGATGTGCCCATGAATACAGTTGACTTTTTCAAATGTTTGGCCAATTTCTTTTTCTGCCATCAAATGTAAAAGTTCAACATAATTCCCATGATTGATGGACTCACTTCCCTCGTCGCTGAAAGACAAGCTCTTGTTTGGCAAGAAATGATGTGGCATTGATGAGACTTTTTAAAATCTCCCGGTTAGCTTTTACCTTTTCATTATGTGCAGTGATGTGAAGCCTGTGCTGCTCATCCAGCGCTGCATCTATCTGACTCTTACCAAAGGTCTTCAGGGCAATCTGAGAGTGGATGTGGGCTGCAGATTTCTCGTGCTTCAGCAAAGCCCTTGGCAGGTTGTTCAGGTCGCAGTATCCGTCTTTGACCCACATGTTGTCACTCCCAGCCAAAAAAAGTATGCATGGAAATCAGCTTGCTAGCCTGGCTACACCCACACAATCAGTCTTTTTTTTAATTTTTTTTTTTTTATACCAGTCTGTTTGAAAAGTCCTCACAATTTTTTGTCCCTTCCTTTGGATTAAATCCTTTAATTCAGGGGTTGGTTTCCCAGTTAAAATTATTATTTTTTTCTCCTTAAAAGTCAAGATTGAAAATCTTCTCGGACACGAAATTCTGTATGCATCTGCACTAGCCGAAATCACTGCACAGTGGTGACAACAGCATCGCGAGACTGTGCCTCAACAGACTACGCATGGGCGAACATCCTAAACTGTTCTCAACCTCAACCTCCTGTATTCACATACGCCAACTTTGAAAACAAGCTCTCCTGAATAGCGGCATTCCTTAAACTGTTAAAACAACACATTTCACCTTTTCATTTTTTATTTTTACAACAATAAATCAACAATTGAAACCAACCGGCCACAACTGAAGAACAACAGATAGTTGGGATTACTCTAGTGTCGTCCAATCAGGTTCGTAGTGGGCATGTCATGAGTCAGTCATGTGAAAGACGTGCCCTCATGGGCATTTGGTGCATGATCTTCAAGGAAGACATATGAGACAGCCACAACCGACATTGTCAACCAAACACTGCTAGAGTCTGCTCTGTTTTTTCACCAGGAGAGTTTATTTCTGTCTGTCGCCACAGGTGTGGAGATGTTCCTTTGTGTTTAAATAATGTTTTGAGTGTTAATCTCTGGGTCTGCCCTGTACAAGTTGTTGATTCTAAATTATACAGATGCCTGCAGAATGTGATATTAGTCTATTTGGATTCCCCACCTTTCTGGGGAAAACCTGGTCTGATTAGGAGAGATCCATCATGCATCCATCCATGGAGCAGTTCTCATATCTAGAAACATGGCCAAGTCTATTAGTCGACCAAAACCATGACAACCCAGAGTTGAGACCAGGAAGCAGAGCTGCAGTCTTACACGCTTCTCTGTGCCTCCATTAGAACGGCTGCGCACCAACCAAGTAAGCAGCCAAAGACCTACCACTACCATACGGAGTGGGAAGAGGACTTTTTTTCATAATGTCATTTTCGAATTGCGTTTGCCTCCTCTGTCAGTGTACTATCGCTATAACGAAGAAGGAAAATGTGGAGCGGCATTTTCGGACAGTTCATAAAAACTACTACTACACCGAGTTCCCTCCGAAAAGCGAGCTGAGAAGGAGAAAGGTGAAGGAACTAAAATCCCAGCTCTCCGGACAGCAGTCATTTCTGGGTAAGTCACTTCATCGTTAAAAACAAGAAATCCTTGAGCCATGTCCTTGAGCTCATGGACAGTTGGAGAGATGGTGAAGGAGGCATTTTTAATGTTCAAAAATGCTCAACATGAAAGAAATAATGGATGTGGCAACAAAGGTCTCCTGTTCCATTCGTGCCACAGCTCTCCAAAGACGGCTCTTCCGTGTGCATCTGGAGAAGGTTGACTGCGACCACTCTGACTTGTTGTTGCACACTGGTGTGAGATGGCTAAGTCGAGGGAAATTCCTGCAAAGATTTCAAGAGCTCTTACCAGAGATTAAGGAGTTTTTACGTGAAGCTAAACATGCAGAATATAACCAACTAAATGACCATCAGTGGCTGCTGGACTTCTGCATTTTTAACAGATCTGACCAACATGTTGAATGACCTTAATCTAGAGCTGCAAGGAAAAGAAAAAACTGTGATCAATATGATCAGCTCAGTTAAAGGAGACATATTATGCATTTTTTCCACCAGTTCACACAGGTCCCAGGCACCTTAATGACATGTCTGTGAAGTCCTTTGGTCAAAATTCCTCACAGATCAAGCACAGCAGCCCTCTCTGTGCCGCGCGGTGCTCAGGCAGTCAGTTTTTGTGTCTGTCGCTCAAAATGCAAATGAGCTGCTGCTCACTCCACCCCCTCTTCCGCCACACTTCCGTCTAGCATGCCGGCCTGAGTTCGGCATCAGGTGGCCATGACAACAGTTGAGCACAAGCACTGGACATGGCTGCCAGTGAACACATGCCTCTGCAACCTTATATGTTCGAGCCAGAGTCAGACCCGGAAATGAAGAGGCCCCAGAAGAAGTAAGAGAACCGAGGAGAGAACAGGACGTTTCTGAATGGTAAGTTTATGTAATGTGTTTTTATATCTCTTTGTATGTTTCGGCTAATGGCTAGCGCTAGGCTAATGATGCTAGCGTGTATGTAGCGTTTACATGCTATTGGAAAATACATATATGAATTGAGCCAGTACTTTCTCCAAAACCACCAGCCACTCAATAGTCATGCTT
This sequence comes from Protonibea diacanthus, assembly GCA_028641955.1. Classification (NCBI taxonomy): domain Eukaryota; kingdom Metazoa; phylum Chordata; class Actinopteri; family Sciaenidae; genus Protonibea; species Protonibea diacanthus. The sequence continues at coordinate 22,469,603 of CM053987.1, forward strand.
TAGACTGAACTCTATTAGTCATGTTACTTTTTTACCTACATTTAGGTGGTGTCTGGAGCTAACGTTGCCAGAGCATGCACTGTAGGTCTTTCTGGAACCTCATAACTAGTATGTTTATCAGATATATTGAAGCATAGATGTGTACTTATTGCGATGAATTGTTGTATCTTCTAACCTGTTGTACTTAATAAAATATTCAAATAAAGTACATCTGCAATGTTGTCACTTATTGAATTTCTTTCCTATTACAGGTGTACTTGTGGAAATTGTGCCACAATGCTCACAGAGCCAGAGAATATCTGCTGCAGGGAGATACCACAGGTAGTATGAATGTGTGGTGAATGAAATTGTCATTACGTAGTCATAATTTCTATAATCTAATGTGACTTACCGTTTGTAATTTACTAGGTAAAAAGAAGACTACAGCAGGTTCCTTTAAGCTAACTTGCATGGTGGACCACCCACTTTAAATGTGTACTCCCTGCAGAATGCATTTAATATCTACAGAGCAGACTATGCGTCTTTATGTTTGAGAGGAATAGAGCAGTAGATGTTTCATGTTCATGTTTGTTACTTATGTTACATATCGAATACTGAAAGTACACAAAACAGTTCAGATAGATTTAACCTCTATTGTCATGAGTCCTTCAAACATCACACAACTTTTGAAAACAAACTTGTTCAATATACTATCTAGAACAGCAGTCTGAAAAAGTTTTGGTCAGCACTTAGGTTTCATGGAATTTTAGAAGAAAAGATGGACATGTTATAAAAGCATGTCACCGTGTAGTTTAGACTAACCATTATGTACACTTTGTTTTAGCTGTTACAGATACTAGGCCTACAGGAGCTCTGTAAGCTGGTGTTGGGGATTTTTTGGCCATAAAATCAGGGTGGTACTGCTCAGCTGTGTGATGTGACAGAGACGACCCAGACAGTCAAGGAAGCTACGTGGGGTCAGACCGGTCCTTGAATGAACCTCAACACATAGCGGTTACAACCTCTTGCTTCCCTGGTCTTGCAAACTGGACTGTGAGACCCTCAGGGATGGGGATCTTCAGCACCTCATCCACATAGAGTCTAGGAAAACCTTCTCAAAAGATGAGGTCCAACATAACCTATAAGACTATATAGGACAGAAAGAAATAATATACTTAATTATCCAATTTACATACACTGTAAAAAAAAAAAAAACTGTCATTTTTACGGTAAAACACTGGCAGCTGCAGTTGCCAGAACTTTACCGTGAAAATTACAGTAAGACATTTTTTACAATTACGGTAGTATTGCTGATTCTACAGTAATAAATGATGTTTGATTTCACATTTTACTTTAAGAATTACAGTTTTTACCATTGAAAAACATTACGTTTTGTCCTAAAATTTACATTAAAATGATATATAAAATACGGTTTGTGCCATGAAATATGAAAATATTTTACTGTAAAATTAACAGTCTAAATGATAAAATACTGTATAAATACAGGTTTTGTCTGTATATTTAAACGGTAAAAAACTGGCAGCTGCAGTTGCCAGAACTTCACCGTAAAAATGATGGGTATATATTCTATACTATAACGGTAAAAGAGCACCAGCATTGCTGATTTTACGGTTAATTATTGTGTTTGAATCCATAATGTTCTGTAAAACTACAGGTTTTTACCTCTAGAAAAAAAAAAAAAAAAAACTTGTTTTGCTTAAAAATTAACATTAAAAGAAAATTACAGTTTGTGCCATGAAATATGAAGGGATTAACTATAAATTTAAAAGTGCAAATTTACTTGGTAAAACAATAAGTTACCATTTTTGTCTAATGGTGAAAACATGGAAAACTAACTAAACTAAGTACATTGTACATAAAACATCCAAAAACCAAACTTTTTCATTGTAATTTTTAATTTAATGAACACTTGTGAGGCTGTACAAACTTCTCACAACACTGTGTACACACCGAATAGAACTCGGGACACATGTTACATGAAATTGATATAAATGAAATAGCAAGTAAAAGCTAAAATGCTACTGACTGTTCTTGCTGTTCAGATCTTTTGACTTTTAACAGTAAAATCACCGCAGTGGCGCAGCATAAAACCAGGACCCTGCTTTTTCTTTGCTGCTATTTATATATACAGAAAAAAGTCTCCAACATAAACAACCACCTCACCTCATTTGCAAGGCTGTACATGAAGATGGAAAAAATGTACACATCTTACACTGTGTACACTCATAATACAAAGAACTGGAAACACATGCTTCAAAAAGACACGTAATACAAGTGATAAGTATAGTTTTCACTTACTAGTGCAAAGGTTGAAGCAAATGACTGCAATGTGACAACATTGTGTACACACAGAATACCAATAAAATGCAACATTACAACGACATTACACCTCACATCACATGACTCACAAAGTATGGTCTAAGTCCACTAATGGTCTGCAAGGTCGGCGATGAGTGTGAGGACTCTTGGGTTGACAGCAAAGACCTTCCTCCTCTTGCTGTGCTCAACTTTCATTCCTCTCTCCGGATTTATTGAAAAGAAACACCTTATAGAAAAGAAGAAAGGATAAATATTACAGTGTCTAATATGTTGTGTTTTTAACAGAAAGATACCACAAGATCCAGCTTTGTGGTGGACACAGAGATGGACTGTTCAGTGACAGGCTTTTGTCCCTATCCTGCTGCACAAACAGACTGAAGAACTCTTCTGTCCCCATGGCCATAAAAAATATACACTATAACACTGCTGAGCGACAGCATAGAAACAATAACACAAAACATTTGCACAGTTTGTATTGGCACTGTATCAATTATGTACATTATATTTGGCGCAGTTTTAATTCCGATTTCAATTGTCTTTATTTGTTCTATTTTGGTATCTAATAACATTAGGATCTATATGGTGAATATTTTCTTGCTAGTAAATATAGTATGTATGTATCTAAGAATTACCTCTGGAGGAACTCCAGTGTTGATCGCAGTCCCACTGGGTAGTGTATATTGAAGCAATAGTAACTGCCAAACATCAGGCAGATGGCACAGGGGAAGGCAGTGATGTGGTCGTTGACAATCTTCTGATCAATGCTCAACATGAAGCAGTCAGCAGTGAAGCAAGAGGACCCTGAGAATAAACAACATGATATATTACAGAATATTACAGATCTGTGCATCTGTGTCAACCATTCAACTACATTGTAAACTTGGTTCAGACATACCACACACAATAAGGCAGGGTGTTGCTGGCACAGCCTCCATCTCAACCTCTTCAGCAAGGCTCGTCTTCTCAACGTAGTGGAACATATTCTCTACTTTTTCACCAAAATAAGCAAGCAGAAAAAGTACCATCTCTGTACAACCACTGGACCGACCTTTTTCAGTTTGTATCTTGAGGAGAGACTCCAGAACTTGTTTTTGTTTCTGGGCAGAAACAGTTTTGAGGAAGTTTAAGAGGCGCTCCCCCTTTTTGTCCAGATTGGTAAAGAAGGTCTCAGTCAGATTGATGCCAGTAAGTTCCTGGAAGTGTCCTGCCATACCAGCTTCGTAGAACAAAAAAGGCCATTCTTGGCAAAGCTTCAGGATGCTTGTACCTTTGTTGATGTCTTTATGCTGTGTGTAATAGGTGGACTTGACAAGTTCTTTCACATCTTCTGCAGCGTAATTTTTGTCTTTGAACATCTTCTTCATCTCTTCTTTTTTCTTAAGCTGACTTTCTACAGTCTCAGGAAGGGGCAAAAACTTTGGCTCCCAGTTGACACAGCCATATGTGTCTTGAATACTGGCTTTCTGTTCAGCAGGTATCTCATCAGTGTCGTTATCTGATTCTGCCTTGCGTTTTGTAATCTTTGGTGTGTCTGGTCGTCTGACATTTTCAATTCTTGCCTGGAGTTGCTTTACCAGGGAATGATATCCAAGTCCAATAACATCACCATCAATTACATCCTTAAGTGACTCTGGATATCTGCTCACCATCCTTTTTGCTATTTCAGTAGTGTTGCTTTTGGTTGGATTCTTGCAAATCTTCTCATAATTTCAGAAACAATAATCCTCACCATTTCTCTTCGTAGTCGTGCACTTGGCCTTTTCTGCCTTTCCAAAGTCTGCATTAACTCTTCCGGGAGCTTCTGCCATGGTATTTGAAAACTGTCTACCCAGTTTGGCAAAAATGGGGAGCAGCTCTGTGAAGGTGATGAGGTAGCAGCAGACGATGGTGGTGAAAGAGAGGCTGCAGATTGAGAAGACTGAACGGACTGTGGGGAGGAGGATGCCATGGCTGAAGTTGAAGCCGTTGAGTCTGGAAAAGGTACAACAAAAGTAGTTTATCAAAACAAGATATTATACACAATATGGTTAAATCTGAATACTGCAATTATCTTGAAAGATTTAATCATACTGATTGGCCATATCAACTTAATCAAGTTCTTATTGTACATAAATATATGCAGGTACTTTTTAACTGTTACAATTTTTAATCTTTTAAATTGTGTTACTGATATCAAATTTACTTGTGTAAAGTAATTATGTAATGTTAGGTAATGTTAATGTAGAGTGTTTCCTTTTCTAACAGAGACTGTTGTCTTTCCCGTGCCCAGGAACTACCAGGTGTAAATGAGAAGCTGTACATTGTCCTCACCAAATAAACAAACATGAAATACGACTGAAAATTGTCCTTGTTGCATCACACCTTTCATTTTCAGTTTGATTTGTAGTTTTATGTAAAGTACATATTTTTATGCAAAAGTTACACAAGAGTTTATTTCTTAGTACTTATTTATTTAAATACTTACTATTTTGGGCCCACGCAGCAACCAGTCTTCTGGCCTGCATGGGCTTCAGTACAGGCAATAAGTCTCCTTCAGTGACATACTGTAAGTCATCTGTGGTTGTAGTGCCGAGTTTCTCCAAAGCATCCTCTACAGCAGCCACAACTTCATGTGAAAGACCTGGAAGTGCTGCTCCTATGGCATCACGGATGTCCTTTTGTGTATCCATCATCTGTTGAAATACAGAAAACTCAAACAGGTTGATCTCTGAACCATTAATATCAAGCATTTACACTGACAAAACACTATGCTTTAATGGAACAAACTGGTAACAAACTGGCGCCCCTCTACTATATGCTCCTTCAAGTGAACAACCAGAGCTTTTATCCCCTCACACTGCTGTTCACAAAGTGAAACTGTGCATTTTAATCTCGTTAAAGTTGTGTCCAGAGTAACTGTTGGCATGCTATTATGATGACGATAGAAGTGCGCTTTTAATGCTGCATAACCAGTACACACCTGTTTGCAACTAGCTGCAATACACTTGAACATACACCTCGGTTCATTGCTATGCAGTTTGCAATGGAGAACAAATGCTTTAACAGATTTAACTGTTTCTGCACATACATTACATGAATACATCTTAAATAAACAGCCTACCTGCGATTAGCATACAGCAATAGCAACACGAAACAGATAGGCTAGCTGTAGGCTACAGCTAGTGCTGGAAAGGCAAACTTTCCGCAACGTTTTTCTCTCTCTCTCTCTTTTTTCCCCTTAAATCTCCTTTCAACTAACTGAGTTTAATTTAAACTATTAGCTTTCTGAAATGTTCTGCAATATGTCCTTACCTGAGAAAGAGAGCAGCTCTGATTGAGAAGAGTGAATGAGAAGTCTCTCTGCACAAACTCCGAGTCCGACAGGTCCTCAGATGCAGTGTGCTGATTGGCCCGTTCAAATCCGCCGCCTCCAAAGTACCGCCAGATTTCCACTGCGCACGTACGAGCAGACCAGGTGCAGGGAGCCCCTTGATGGGCCATTAATTAAGACTGGCTGCTGGGGGTGTGTGTGGGGCACAACAGTATGCACTTCTCAACTCTGTCAGGTCTACTTACAGGCAGGAATCTTGAATGTGACTGACGTGACTTTTATTAAACCAAATAAATTATATTACAGTAGGCTACAAACATCTCTGTAACGTTTTGCAGTAGCGGAGTGCGGATTACTTATTTTATGTTATTTGTTATTTAATGCAAAAATTCCATTATTGGCAACAAGACAATTTACAGTATATATATATATATATATGTGTGTGTAAATATTGCCATAACCATGTGTACAGTTAAAGACTTTTTTAAGAGAAAGTATGCAAGAATTGCAATATCATCAGCATATTTCTGCAATTGCCACAACAGAAAAATTACAGTATATTTCTGTAGTTGCCACAACAGTATGTACATTTAACATTTACCAACTGTATTCTTTAGTAGAATTAAATGCAAAAGTTACGGTATGCACTGCTTGAAAGATTACAGTATATTTTTGTAATTTCCACAACAGTATGCACATTTAACAGTTACAAACTGTATTCTTTAGGAAAAATAAGTGTAAAAATTACGGTATGTGCTGCTAGAAAAAATACAGTATTTTACTGTACAAGATTTTTATTACAGCAGTGCTATGTATATTTTCTGGAGAAAACCAGTAAAAATTACAATTTTTCCTAATTAACTTACTTACGGTAATTACTTGTTAAAGAAACGGTTTAAAACTGATTTACAGTTTACGTTTTTTAACTGTTATGGTTTACATTCTTTAACTGTAAAATTTACAGATATTTTTTACAGTGTAAGTTAAGAGCCCTGTTTTATGTTATTTATTTTTCACTTGTATAACAGATGTTTGAACATTCTTTGACTTATTGCCATTTTTAATAAAAGTGAAAATAGAACCAACCATTGATAAGTTTTACAACCTGTCCTAGCTGTTGCTGTTGTTGGGAAGTTCAATCTGAACAGCGGCTCACGAGCTGATGTAGCTTAGAGTAGAGTCTAGGGAAGAAAAAAATAACAGAAATATGATTGAGAGCACAAATATAAATATACATTGTACTCGTTCATTAAGTATCATCACCTTTATTTGCCAGGTGTGAGCAAATGACTTGCGCATACACACATTCAGGTCTAGTCAACAGTGTGGGGGTCTCCGGTAGAAGTAAACGTAATCCTCCGTTCCTCGGTCCTCTCAGGCTGGGCCAATATAGCGACTTGTGCCGGTCACTGCAGCCAACAGCAGAGTAATGAGCATGCCTAGGTCTGAGCCTTGCCCAGCCATTCTTCTCCGTGAAGCAGGAAATGTCGGAGCTTCACCTGAGCTTTGTGTTGTCATCACCTGTAGGGCGTGGTGGGTGGAGACTGGGTGTTGGCCTCTGCTGGAGAGCCCAGGAAGTGGGTCTGGCCTACAAGTTTTGTATGTCACGACCGGAGCGGAATCTGACTGGCTTACCCAGAGACAAGCAGCAAGAGGGGGGTGCGGCTGCTGCAGCGCACACAAAATAGAGGCGGTTGTTGTTTTTAAGACTGGGGGGGGTTTGTACACACCCCGAATTCAAAGATATTAGTTAGACACAAGAGCATGTGTGCAGTTTGACAGACAATTATCAGTTTGCTTTTGCACTGTCGGAGTTTGACAAACGCTTTCAAGATTTTGCTTTACTCGAGCCAGTCGTTACATTCATGTGCTACCCTTTTCAGGAAGATGCTGAGGTTGTTTCAAAATTGCAACACTGTTTCACCTGAAGCCTTCTGGAGTGGATGATAAGATTTTGACACTTCAAGCCGACATTCAGCTGAAGTCCAGAGCTCATGGACAGTTCTGGAACTTACTGACAGAGGACAAGTACCCCAACATCACACTGTAAACCCGAACAGTACTACAAACTCATAACTATTGCAGGCAACTAAATCAAAGCGAGCTAATTAGTTCACCCGACACTGAAACATTAAGTATTCTTAATGAATATCTCGTTTTTATTTCACAGGGCTTAGTACGTTCAAGTGAACGTTGTCACTTAACTTGAAACATCTAAGTTAACAGGCGTACGTGAGGGGACGTGACATTTGACGTCACTATACCCAACCGATCAGGGCATGTATCAAGAAAATTCAAGATGGTTGATGCAACAGAACGAACAAAGGAGAAACATTGTATTTATCGAAAAACCTGCACAATGACGTACATTTTTTCGCCATGCTGTTGCCAAAGTGTGTTAATATCTGTGTTTTGTGTGTGACACCAACTTCAGGATTTGAAAGTTTTGCGGGCGGAGCGGTGAGTAACGTTTAAAAAGTTTGGCAAAAGTTCAATAACTTACATATAGTTATCTTTTGTTATACACTGTGAATATGTGTAATTAAGTTACGTGTTACATATTAGACATATTTCCAACTGGTTAAACTAACTTAAAGCATACTTCGTGATTATCGTCAGTGTCGCTACTCGGCCCAGGTCGCTAACGTTACTTCGTTACTGTTATCAACGTAAGGTCGTTCTTTGCCTTGAAAAATATGCAGAGGACGACTTGTTTCAAATATCATTTTAATAAAAGCAGTTGCTGCATATGTGAAAGTTTATTTTTTATTAGACAATAAGGGATTGACATACTATACATAATCATTTATGTTACACCTTAACATTAACTTTAAAGCAACATTAACCTGTTTGTGCTCTCTGTTTTGTTATAGTCCCATAGAGCGGTTGGATATGAGAAGTTTGTGATTCTGAGCAACAGGTGAGTAAAGTATTTGTTTATTTAAAAACACCATTTGATTATGAAGTTCATCATGATTTGTAAATAAATTACATTTGTTTATTCTCTCCCTGCAGGATTTGTGTGACCTCTTGTGGGGCAGAGGTCAATTCAAAGTAAATGGATTGCAAGTGCAAGTTGTGCTCGGTACCCTTGGACACACGTGTAAAGTTATTTAGGCATTATCGATTGCACCATAACCACTTCTCAAGAGTCACTTGTGAACTTGACCGATACACACCAAAACTAGCTGCACTGTATCGGCAGAAGTCCTCAAGGACTGGAAAGGGAGCTGGGAGATGCTGAGAATTTATGACTTGGAGGTAAGTTTATGTTTGACTTTTCCATGGGGACAATGCTGATATATAATGTGTTGTCATTACAGATTACAAAAAGCTTGTTGATTGTTGTTTTTTGATGTCTTAATAGTAGTCAATCATCCTGCTGAATCATAGATAGATTACTATTTGTAACATAACTGAAGAATTACATTATTATACGAGCTGGGTATCCTGGCAAAATATTTCTATAATGATTTTTCCTCTATCTAGGAAGAACATGACATCAACATGCGACGCACTCTGGCTCTTTGTGCACTTCCAGTGTATCTCCGGGAGGATGACACTGAATTCTACAAAACCTGTAAGTATTTGGGATATTGACCATGGATATTGATAAGTAAAACCCGCCCGCCCCTCCCCTATACACACAGTCTCTGCAGCCAGAGCTGCATTTTCTTGTTTTGCAGGATGAAGATGAGATAGAGACCACTGACACCCAGCTAACGCTCCTCTCTGTGGTCCCTGACTCCATTGGTTCCATCAGCTTCAGCCTTGAGAACATGTCCATTGTGATAGAAAATGAAGTTGTTATAAGTGAGCTTATAGGTTGGCTGATGCATTTGTGGTGCTGCTTGGATAATCTAATTGTAATGCATAGATTAAACCAAAGAAACTCACTCACACATTCACATTCATCCAGAAAGTGCTGATGTGTCCGGAAGATAACAAACAATTGAAACCATGCCTACTCTCCCTGAAAAATGATTTGTTAAAAGAATAAACAAGGTGAGAAATGCCGGTGAGTGCAGGCATGCATAAATGTGATTCGTGTCAGCAACATTTTTACAGCCATGTTGTTCTGTTGTTCATTTTTAGATGTGTCTGATATTATAGACATGTGTGTTAAAATGTTGAAAGCATTTTTGCGTATGCTCAGTGGGCTTTTTATAAGTTTAGAATGACAGGTACATTTTTTTGTTTATTTTATTGTACTGCCTCCTTGACCTCATTGATCAGTATGCCCTCATTGTTAATGGCAATTCAGCTATTTATTTATATTATATTTTCTTTTATTTATTGTATTTTATCCTGTTTTATTTGGTATGTTTTTAATTTTCCCCATTTGCATACATTTAGCTGTTCATGCTATTTTAAGTTTATTTTATTTTATTTTTTAAATTTGAGAAAATACAGTGTAGAAAAGGGAAACTTTGTTCAAAATGTATATTTGTAAAAAAAAATGTTTGTTAATGCCTTTTTAAAAAATAGGTTTTAAGGTGCTGTTTTATACCTTAATAAATTATTGGAATTCTGACAGGAACACTTCAGTCAATAACCTTTTATTGCATGGATGATGTTTCTCTTGCACAATCATACATACATAGTTACAGTTCTACAGTTACAAGTACACGACTATATCTGCACAACTAAATTTGCACATTTACTTTTTTTGGCATGTATTTGGGGGGCAGAACGTTGCTGTTCCATGAGCCATCATGCCTTGAGTGGCGACCAGCTAGACCCCTGGTCCTTCACAGCTGTTTTGGTTTTGAGCATTATAAACTGAAAACAGGGTGTCTTCTACATTTTAAGTTGGCAAATATATTGATAAATATTTCATTGCATTATTTCATTGAGTTCATTAAGGTGTAATATTTTGAGTAGATACTATTGATGTAATACATTGTGTACAGTTGATTTTTTCAAGTCTATCTAATTTAGTTTTTATAAGTATCATTCAATCAAATCATTTAAGTATGAAGAAAACACATATTAAGTTAAGGGAATTTTAAAAAATTATATTGCACTTATATTAAGTCAACTGAACAAATATTTTTTGAGTAAAATGTAACTCAAAAAATTTATCAGCATAACTTAAAAGTTCCTATGTTATCAGTTACGAAAAAATTTGAGTTTTTTTGTGAATGTGCTACCTCCTTGACCTCCTTGTTCTACTTATTTATGTGAGTCAGCCTTTTCCCACATGAAGATCATTAAGTCCAAGTACCATTCCACTATGACTATGGCTATCAGCACTTATTGTCTGGACTATGCATCCCTGGTTGATTCAAGTCATCACACTGTAAATTCTAACAAGTTGAGTTTACTTAAAGAAATTTAGGAAACCGATTACCTTGGGAAAAGTAAGTAAACAAACTTAATTGTGTGAAGTAGTGTGAAATTATTATATTTAAGTGAGCTGTACTTTTTTTTTTAAGTTGTGAGAACTTAATGTATCTCAGTACAGTTTAATTCAAATCAGGCTGTTACAACTCAAATGCTTTGAGTCATATTAATTTAATATATTCTGCCAAAACAAGTGGGCATCACTTGAAATTCATATTACACTTCCCTTGAGGTATCTTAGTGTAATCCACTTCAATAAAGTTGACAGGAACTCAATAAAGATAAGTTACATTAAGTTAATATACTCTGCCAAAGTAAGTGGGCAGTACTTAAAAATTAAATAAATGCACTTAACATACCTTAGTTTAGCTAACTTTAAAATAAGAATTCACAAAATGGCATTATCAAAATGTTTTTTTTCAGTATTTGTAAACAACAACAACAACAACAATGCATCAACATCAACATGCTGTTCATTCTGAAACTTCTCTAGACAGAGACCATCAAAGGTCAAGTTTGAATAATTTGCAGGTGATAGATAAACAAAAGGTCAGACCATCTCTTTAGCACCATATATACTTTAATTAATTTGACCTTTATCAAAAAATTACATGTACTGTAATTTGAATAATAGTACTTGGCCATCTGGCGATTTTTGTTAATACTGCGATTAATTGTTGAGCCTTACCCCTAAAATACACAGCATGCGAACGGCTCAGGAACAGCTCTGCTCCGGAACGACAGCATACTCTGCCGTCCGCCAACTCACACATAATCCGTTTGTGATGCACACTGGTGCAGCTCCGCCCTCACGAGATCTCGCGAATTCACGCATAATCACGTGATATTGCCGGTTGTAGTCTCTTTGACTCCTGCAATGGCATTCCACACTGCATCTTTTTTGCTAGTGTCCTTATATAAAGGAGGTGAGGTGTCATAAATGATTGGTTGATTTTGGACCTCCAGGATCAACTTCTCCTCATCCATGTTGTCGCCGGGGCGAAAAGACACCTGAAAACCTCTGACCTGTTGACTTCAGGTCGTCCCCGCCCATTATGACGTCTTCTTGTAATGAAACTTGATCCTCGAGGGATAGTTAATTTTTTCCAACCATTCTTTGTTCTCATTCTATTTGAAAAAGTATCAAAAAGTATCAATACATTTTGGTACCGGTACCGATACCAAAATGTTGGTATCGTGACAACATTATGAAGCACACTACATTTTAATACTAAACACCACATACTGTATGCTCTTTTACAACAGTTTTTACTCACTGGAAATTACGTAACACCTGCGCTGATGGCAGGGTCATGTGACCTGCATAAGATTGTCTTCTACTGCCTTTAAACTTTTTTTATGCTTTCAAATTGCAAATGCAAAAAACAGCAAACAAATACAACAAGCAGGTATCGCAATAGACACTTGTAGGTTTACTTTTGGTCTCCATTAACCTTTTTTATACTGTGGGCTCCCCATGTACCTCCTCCCTTTCTGCAATTATGAGGTATCAGTAACATAACACCCATAATACTGAACCAGATGAGCATGGAATGAAATGAGGCTGAATCAAAAAAACATACAACATCAAAACACTGCCATTCTTTTGACAGTTATTGTGACGATTATACATTTTTGTAAGAGGGATCGTCACTGTGTTGTGTATCAAACATCTTTTCTTATTTCTTCAGAAAACAATATGTAGACCTCTGCATCTCCACAAAAAAAGGCTGTCACAGTTTCATTATCAAAACATAAAAAAAAGATGCAAGTAAAACATAATATTCAATACAGTAAAAATAAAAGCATGAAATATTCAATAATGTTTCATTCATTCACAGTGTGTCTCATTCACAGTGTGGTGTGGAGAAATGTTCTTGGCTAACTTAACCTATTACTTCATCTATGAACTTGTATTTATCCTTCTTAAAGGTCGATACAACCTTGCACTGCCAGTGGTGAGTTGCATCAGCTGTGGCCTAACATGGTCCTCCTCCATTAAGGACATCCAGGGTAGTGCAAATGGGCCTGGCTTGAATTTCTGCACCCTCTTTGCAGCTCTCCCAGTCTTTCTGTGACATTAAGATAGCTGCCCCACGGATGTCACTTGAGGCATATGACAAAATGTTTGTTTGTTGTTTCAAATTTGCCAGATTTAAAGAAGTCGTATGCATTCAGTCCATCAATGTTTATGATGACGTACACATACTAATACTATTGGACATGAATATCCTGCTGTGAACCGCTGCGACACGGCTCCGGAACGACTGTGGCATCCGACAGCCCTCCACAACACATACGCAGAGCTTCTATTTTCCTCGGACGCTGGAGCACAGCGCCTAAATTCAGCGTACACTGTCGTTCCGGAGCAGAGACGTTCCTGAGCTGTTCCGCATGCTGTTCACCACTTCAACTAAATCACACAAATGGTGTCAAGTGAAAGCAGAGACTCAGCTGATTACAAAGATATGTCTCATCACTGTGCGATGAAAACGCCAACAAAGCCCCCAAAGAGTAGCAAAAAAAATCCACAAAACAATAATGTCTTATCTTTGCTGTTTTGTGGTAAAAAAAATTCTATTCCAGCGTGAAAAAACGCTGCTATTGTCCACTCCCATGACTCTGCTTTAGTTTGAAATCAATCGTGAAGGTTATAGTTGTTTACATAAAGACAAAAGAGCTTTGAAAGTAAGTGTGTGAACTCTAGCGATATACTACCTTTGGGTTTACTTTATTCTGGATCATCATTGGTGTGTCGAAGGTTGCCAAGATATCGATCTGCATAATGCCTCAGTGAGTTTCTACTCAAGCCGTGTGCTGTGCATCCTCAAGCGTAAACACGGGACCAGGACTTTGGTATTAAATTGAACTGATTCTTCTGTTCATTTCAAATTTATGATAAATCAGCTCCACTTGGAGTCAAACTTTTCTGAATGTATGTGTATGGTCTTATTTGAATGGGAGACTGTATAGCCTCCCTAGACAATTCATGTTTGTCCTCTGTGCAGGACATGAGTCTGAGACCTCTAAGTCAAGCATAACTTATAGAGGCTAGAATTTCAGCATCCATGTTTTACAACAAGAGAGGTAAGTGAAGACTTTTTTTTTTTTTGCAGATATCATGTTTCTATTGTTAAAAATCAAGTTTTTTTTCTTTAATATCAGTCTTTGCTTCAATTTAGTTTTTTTTCACTGTGCTACAGGAAAGGGAAAGATGGCGGTGCACACAGTTGCAGCAGCTCAGTGCCTTACCTAACGGTGCTTTGTTTGGCTTTTCGTTTACGTATTGTTTTTCGTCCTGTGTTCATCCTGTTGGGTGGACATTTATAGCCGGCACGAGCTCCTGTTAGGAGTTTGTTATGGGCGGAGTGTTTCAGCTGAGTATCTCCGCTCACACATTCTGGTAGCTATTGCCAGGCTATTGCTATTGCTAGCCCTGGCTCTCCATGCATTACCATTCCTGCGAGGAGTAGGCAAAGGCGATGCTGTGAGAGAAGGCAGAAGCGAGGCTGTCAGGCCGGTGAGCTAGCTAGGCTACAGAGGCAGCCACACAAACCACCTTTTTCTCATGAATGCCAGATCCCTTACTAACAAGATGGATGAACTGAGGCTATAGATGGCAACCATCAACGCTGTGAAGGATACGTGTGTTCTACTGATCACAGAGACGTGGTTTTATTCATCTATTGTGAAGCTGGCAGGCTTCACCGCATCATGACAGGACATCGGACTCTGGTAAGAGCAAAGGAGGGGGGGCTCTGTGTGTATGTCAACAACAACTGGTGTACAAATACAGAAACTGTAGACAGTCACTGCTCCCCGGACCTGGAGTATGTGACCCATTTATCTCCCGAGAGAGTTCACCGTTGTCATGGTTACTGCGGCCTACATACTACCAGATGCTAATGCTAACTTACATGGCAGCATTAGCAGTCAGCAGAGCAAATATCCTGACGCTGTGCACATCATAGCAGGGGACTTTAAACCACACAGACCTGAAAGCAGTAGCCCTGATTGCTAGCTGGCATCTTTAGCCAGAGCATTCAGATGTGTATTCTTCATGTAACTGTCTTCTACTTTAAAGTCTGTGTAAAGGCAATTCCATGTTTTCTTTCAAAACACAATAAATATGTTGGGCAATAGTTTCTGAAAACATGTGAAAAGACTTTGAATGATACATTACTGAAATGTGGCGTTAGATGTTCAAACAGTTTTTCACCAGTTTTCAGTCCAGGATCTTGTGGGCGGTCCTAAAAGGAGACCGCGTGATGTTCCCATTAACATAAAATTAGCATAAACCCCGCTCCCTAGCACGGTATAGAAGACTTAACTGTACCTTAACGGTAGTCCAACTTCTCGTTTTTTAATTGCAACACCTATACGTACTCAGTTATCACTGCCTTTGCTAGCTAGTTATGCCTTCAAAATTCCGAAAATGCGTCTTCCCTGGATGCCAAAATGTTCACATCAGCTCCATCACTTTATTTAAATTTCCAAAAACGAAATGATAAAGAACTGGATTGATTTTGTGAAGAACCATAGCAACGGAGACCTGAAAATCACCACGAGCAGCCGCCTCTGCAATGCTCATTTTGCAGTGGACAGTTTCAAAAACTTTTACCAGAGACAGATGGGATTTATGGACCATCCGCTTGTACTGTCAGATGGGGCCGCACCGACCATCTCCATCCCTGGTCTTCATCTTCAACCTCCTGTCGAGCCATCCGGCCGTAACGTTAGGTGACTTAGTGCACAGTAACGTGGTTTTACATCGTGTACTAACATAATCACGTTACGGTCTCTCATTTTCATGTAATGTCAGTGCATGTAACGACTGTTCTCGTGTCTTGAGCAAAATCCAGAGGACAATACACCAGTAACAGGACACGGGACGTCTCTATGCAACAGCAGCAACAGTCATTATGACGAGGAATATATGCTGTCAGATTCGAGTTTACGTGTGTCGGTAACGGCGCAGACATACGAGACACACATGCCTGGGTGTGACCACCTGCTGGCTGCAAAGTGATGCCAAACAGCGTATGACAAATAAGTCCATGTTCAGATAGGGACAGGCAACCGGCAACCGGTGGTGGGGGTGTAGCTCTCTTCACAACAGGACGGACACAGGTCATTCTTTGGAAACGGGCGTTTATTGCTGCGAACATAACTTGCTTCTCATCCCTGCACGTCTTGCTCACGCCGTCACGCCGTGAGAACTGTATTTACATGAACAAACATATTGCAAACACACGTAGGAGCCGCGTTAGCATGTAAAATGAAATGCAAATTAGGCACGTATAAAACAAAGAAATACAAACTTCAACAAATACTTCGCTGGCCGCTTGCCGTGAAAAGAGGTTAAAGTCTTTTAAAGTCCCTTTAGAGTCCTTTGTTGTCTTCCTTTAACTTTCAGCTTAACTTCAGCATAACTTTAGCATAACTTTAGCATAACAAATGAACGAAGATAACAGAGCCTGATGACATGCGTAACGTGTTGTATACAGTCCCCGCAAATCTCACCGTAGTGATACCACACCTGGGAAACATTAGTTCCAGCCATGAAATACTCACTGATTACATTTTTATCCATCCCATGACGTTTTTAACACCTCAATTTTACTCTCTCTTGCTCACTAGCTCGCTCTCTAATCATCGGACACAAATCAAATTAAACTTCTTCCTGTCATTATGTTTTGCGGCATAAATTGTGAGTCAGACTCAGATTTAGAAGCTAGTACATGAAATAAACAAAGTGAGAACACACACACAGGTAGATGATCAGAGTTTAGTCTGTGAATCCACCTGGATAGTCTCTGCTTCAGAGACATTTCAGGCTGTCTGTGGAGGTTTGGCCGATCTGAGTGTCTGACTGGCGACCCAAGAGTGATGAATGAATTTGATCCAGGGGTTGGTCAATGCCCTCTGACTCTGGTTCTGGTGGCTCAAACATATAGGGCTGAATAATACCAATAATACTGCTAGCTGTAGCATCCATATTGTGCTTATTACGGTCCTAAAACGAGATTGCGTGACATCACGCGGTGATGATTACCATAAAATTTCATTCAATCATTTGGCTGGGTGGTTAATAACACTTTCTTCTATAGTCTGACAGACTCAGAGAACATATTTATTTTGACTTTACACCAAGTTTATTATCGTAAACGAAAACGAACGAAATAACGAAAACTAGAATTGAAAAAACATGTTCGTTAACTGAAATAAATAAAAACTATAATTAAAAGAAAAAAATGATAACTAACTGAAACTGTATTGTGTGATTACAAAACTAATTAAAACGTACTGAAATTATAGATAAAATTGCCTTCGTTTTTGTATTTGTCATTGTCATTTCGGATTGATATGAAATCGATTTATTTCGCTCAAGCAATTTTACGTGAGCGCCATACGGCACCATACGGCATCTCATGGTCTGTCACTTCTCATGTAGAGTCGGTCAGAATCGGCGAAAAATGGCGACAAAAGTTGGGAGGAAGCAGCAAAGTCCGATATGGGATTTTTTTGAATATGACAGCGTGAAAGACAAAAGCAAGTGCATTGTCGTGGAAACAGGTGATACAATATGTGGAATACTTCTCATGGGAAAAAACCCCACGAATCTGAAAGTCCATTTGAGAAGCTTGCACAAGAAGGCTAATGGCGAGTACCTTAACAAAGTGGCCTTTCTAACTAGCTCCCCTGAAAGTGAATCAACATCCCGGCCAGGTAGCGCCGGGAAGGAGGAGACAACCATAATGGACTGCTTTCACCGATGACCAAATAGCTGCTGGTTAGTTAACACGCAGGAACACCACAAGCGGGAAGATGCACTCGTAAATATGTTTATTGAGACTGGTATGTCTACAAGACTGTGTGACTCGATTGCCTTCAAAAAGTTTTGCTTTTCACTCGAGCCAAAATTCAAATTACCCGGTGCAGCACCAGTGAATAACCTTCTTGGAGCTAAGATGGAAAAGGCAAAGCACAAATTGAAAGAGATCATAAAGGGCGCGAGGAAACTGACCCTCTGTGTGGATGGTTGGAGCAAGAGAGGATTAACAGCATCTTTCATGGGTGTGTCAGCATGTTTTTATCATCCACCTGGAGGCCAGGTTTACCATGCACTGCTTAACCTACACCGAATGGAGCATCCACACACTGGGGAGACCATTGCTCGCTGCATTGATGAGACATTGGAAGAATGGGGTATAGGAGAAGACAAGGTGCTGCTCATTATGACAGACAACGGCTCCAACATAGTCAAAGCTGTGCGGCTGCTTAGAGATAGAAGCCAAGTACAAAGTGAGGAGTCCACAGATGGTTCACGGGCTGAGCCAGGAGGTGCCGGAGATGGTCTGGATGAACTGTGGATCGAATCAGAGGAGGAGGAGGAGGAGCAGGATATTGGAGAGACTGAAGACCTCGGTGAGTGTGTGGTTATTGTGCCAAATACATTAGACTTATTGATTTGTTTTATTTGGATATAAAATGTAACAATGATATAACCAGTGTTGTAAGCTTTAATTGATATTAACCCCATAGAGTTAAAAAAAGAGAGAGTAAAATAATTTACTTGCTCTCATTTACTCACTCATCACATCTGTTAAAACTTAAAATGTATTTGTCACATTTACGTCATAGTTATTGTCATGTCATGATTTCATATCCAATATTGGGATTCATTATGAACATACAATATTAAATGTGTTATCCTGTGTAAACAAATTCAGGGTGCTAACAGTGTAAGAAATTAAATATGATAAAACAAGTAATGTTGTCATTCCTGCTGTAAAACCAAGGGTTACTACAGACAGTCCTAATTTATAAATAATTCTTTATTAAACTGTACTATTCTTTTGTGTGTTTTACATTTGATGAAAATAAATTATTTGTTTGTATGTTCTCTCTTTGCTAAGAACTTGACCTGCCAGATGATGGAGAGAACAACAAGTTCCAGAGGATGCCATGCCTGGCCCACACCCTTCAGCTCACCCTGAAAGCTGTCATGAAGCACCCAAATGCAGGTTCGCTCATATCAAGAGCAAGAAAGCTGGTACATGCTGTGAGGAAATCGTCAGTGGCAAATGAAGCAATGATCAAAAAGTGTGGCAAAACTTTAGTCCGAGATTGTAGTACACGCTGGAACAGCACTTTTGATATGCTGAGAAGGCTGCTGGAGATCAGAACTGAACTCAACCAAGTACTTGACGAGCTGGGCATTGACACACTTCTCACAAGCGATTGGGCTAAGCTGGAGAACCTGGTCAAGCTGCTTGAGCCCTTTGCCATTCACACAGACCAGCTTCAGAGTGACAGCCAGTCACTCTCACAAGTAGTGCCATGCCTGCTCAACCTTGAGGCACACCTGCTGATGACTACTGCTGCTGGGAAGCAGTTAGCCCAAGTGCTGTTGAAGTCCTTGCGAGAACGTTTTGCTGCCATTTTGAGCCCTGATTCCCCACAGTTTGATGCTACACCAGCAGCAGCCTGCCTATTGGATCCAAGTGTTTCACTGATTCTTCAAACACCAGACATGGTGCCACTGAGGAGGGCAGCAGAGTCTTTAGTGCTGAACCTGGCAGCTCAGTATAACCCAACAACTCCTTCTCAGGATAATGTCATTGCCACTCAAACTGCAGCACACTCCCCTCATACTGCCCTTCAGAAATACCGCTTCCTTGCCTCCCGTATGGAGGTCAATGTGTCACTGACAAATGAACCTGATGGAGCCGACAGTCTGTTGACCGACATGAAGAAGTATGGCAACGACGTGAAACAGGGTGTGTTTAATGAGACACGGTTGCAGTTCTGGAGATCAAGAGAGGCTGTCTATCTAAAACTTGCCCCTGTGGCACTAGATCTCGTCAGTGCCCCTGCCTCACAAGCCTTTGTGGAGCGCATCTTCTCAGTGTGTGGACTGTTGTCATCTGGCCTGAGGAACAGAACAACCACATCTCTGGAGCAGCGTGTTTTCCTCAAGATCAACAAGAAATTGTTGCTTGACTGAAGTACACACATCACTCTCTTGCTCTCACACACACACATACACACACACACACACACTAACACGAACAAGCTGCTAAAATATTGAAACGTTGTTGCCATGATGCCAGCATAAAGGAAACATATGCCATATATATATGTCATCTGGTTTTTTCTTCACTGATAGCTGATAAAAAGCCGTTGATGTTAGAGTGGATCCCATTACGTTATATGTCAAAAGTTGTGACAGTTGTGGAAAAATGTTAATAAGTTGTCAACTTACACAACGTGTAAAATAAGGGTTTCTTTGTTTGTTGTGTTTGAACAACAACTGGATTTCTACCAGTGCCCCATACTGAACTAGTTCTTTTGCTGCCAAAGAACCAATGTTGGACTGAAGGCATTGTAATTACTATAATAAATATAATAAATATGACTTGTGTCTCACAAATAGGTTTATATTCTTTTGTTCATGTGTGTCTTTAGTCTGTTGGCTGTTTTGATTTGTACCAGGCAGGCACTGGATTTAACCCCAGAAGCAGTATTGCACTCATTTTGCACGTAAGGCTGCTATCCTCTGGATAGGGTTGTTGTGGACGGTTGGTTGTTCAACAGTAACTGAAGACATTTTTTAAAATGGTATCTTTTGTTAAGTCTTGTTATTACACAATACTTACTCTGATATTTTTGAATTCTGCACCTGACAAATGACCCAAAGTATGAAAAAACTAAAACTAATACTAAAACTAATAAAAACTAAACTAAAACTAAGCATTTAGTAAAAAATGAAAACTAACTAAAACTAGCCAACCCGCTCTAAAAACTAATTAAAACTAACTGAATTAGAGAAAAAAAAGTAAAAACTAACTAAAACTAAACTATAATGAAAAATCCAAAACTATTATAACCTTGCTTTACACGGACTTTAATGTTCACGAAAATGAATTCAGTATGATTACATCATTACATTCTGTATCAAACAAGACCCGATGTCCGCTACAAGGGACAGTCCATAAAAAAAATGTTGCAACATGTTTCTTTCAACCACAATACTTAAATTATCATAAAAATGTCAAAAAAGCAAAACTTTTTTTTTCCCTCTGGGTCTCAGGAGGATAGACAAAATTCATCTTTTGTTTAATCTGTACTTTTTGTGTTAATAATTGGTTCTTTTTGGAAAAAGGTGGACTTGATTGCTGATTTTAACCTGACACTACAGAAGGTCTTGACATTTGGCCCTGGATTGGAGCACTCACCCCCAATGGGCTTCAGAGTCCAGCCAAAGCTCAAAGCTTTTTTGCATCCTCCTCCATCCTTTGCAGACCCCTAAAAATGGCATTTTTTATGGTACGATGTGAACAACACATTTGAATTGTACTGATTACCTCTTGTAGTGTGGATTCTTCAGAATTAATGAGGCATTTTGTTGATGCTTTTAGTTGCTTTTATTAACATTATGTTATGTAGATATGAAAAAAGAGGAGAAAACACATTTTATAAGCGCATGGAGGATGCCACTAAATCCATGAAGCAAGTCTTCCAATTTGCCTCAGCTACTTCCACAGACGCCTCCCACAGCAGCAGACGGGGTTGAACCGGGTGTGGTGCAGGTCGCTGTCCATGGTGCTGAATTTAGCAGTATGAGGTGCAACAAAGATTCCGGCCTGATGAACATGGAAAGTTAGTGATAGCAAAGTTAGCTAAGCAAGTTAGCTTTGCTAATATATTCACTCTAAAACATACACAGTGGGGATAAATGGCTGACTTTCCTAAAGTCTCTAAAAGCCCCTGGCACTGTGCCATTATGTGTCCACATATTACCCATTTTTATGCTTGCTTACTTGCAAAATACACAGACATAGTAATAGGCTACATCTGTACATGCTTCTGTTGACACAGTCTTTTGCAACACTGACAGTATAATAATATGTGTATTGATTTTGTTTATTAACCCCCCCCTTGTGGCAAAAAGGAGAAACAACACTTCTCATCATGCACTACTTCTCATTTCAGAAAACTAGAGCACAGATAGTTTACTATATAGGATAATGTGTAACTTACCTTTATGTAGTATTGCTGTTGACGAGCTTGAGCTACCAGGGTACCTCAGGTTCACTTTATTCTCTTGGCTTTTTTTGAAAGGCTACTTGGACTTCCGTGAAGCTCACCTGTTTTACTTTTCTTCAGCTTCTTCTTTATGAGATTAAAGATGAAAAGAGACATTTACAGAAACCAAAATCTCAAACAAAAAAAACGGTCTGTTTATTGTTTTTTGTTCGAAACATAAAAAAGACAAGGATGAAAGGGATAACTAAAATAATTTCAGCTACTTAAAAATAAAAATATCCTGACAGCTCTGATGGGGCTTGGGATTCATCTATAAGTTATGCTTTCTTCTAAACAATCCCGTATGAACCTGAGACTATGTGTAACAGCTGATCTGGGTAGATAGGCTGCAGAACATAGAAAATGAATAAATGTCAGGTTCTGATGATCCAGTGTACGTCAAGCATAAATGTGCACAGCCTCTTCCTCAGTTTCGCGCCTGAGCAATGGTACAGTCCCTGATATACCTCAGCATAAGCGTTCACATGCTATAAAATGCCCCTATAGCGTTTGTGTTTGTGTGCATGCGTGTGTGTGTGTGTGTGTTTGTATGGGGGGCATTTTATGCCAGCACTATACTAAAACGCTTTAACCGCGTCGCCTACGCCTACATAAAGACTTAAAAATATGCGTTCGATGTGTGTGCGTACAGGCGCGCGTATTGAGTATAATGAAGGTTGAATGAACGCCTGTGCGCATGCTCATCTCAGTGTACAAATAATTATTTTCTTTATGATGACAAATTTTGAGTTTAACAGCTGCTTCACTTCACAATTGAAGTAGTCCATGTATTACCAAGAGAGACCAATGTGACAGTTTAGGCTATTTCAGTCATATGTGCACGTTAAGGCTTCTGAAGTGTTGGCTTTAGTACAATAGTGACACGCGTTAATGCCTATAGTGTGTGAACGCCTACAGTATAACTCATAACTAGACAATGTCATTTTACCCGCTGTGTCACCGGCCCCACGCCGTGCTGCTGCTGTTTTGGCTGTTTGGTTTCTGTTCCTGATTTTATTTTTAATTATTTATTAAATAAATAAAATAAAGTTGTGTGATGTTGAACCATCAGTCTCTTCATTGGTGAAACATAGCTAAGTGTGACATACAACAAAATGTATGATCACATTTTGGTTTCATGTTTAGTATTTCATGGGTATATTTGGTTTGACATCAGCGTAACATTTTCCAGAACTAGGTGCAGTATGGCGTTGGGAGCCAGCAGAGGGCAGTGTGAGACCACCATTGTGTTTATTTGAGAGCAACTGAATTAAACGGCAGTTGTTTTTATTGTTTCATTTATATTACTATTGCTATTATATTACTAGGTAGTATGATCGACTGTACTTTGATGTCCCATCTCCCTTACTGTTTATGCGTATGGTAAGTGATTAATTATCAATTCGTTTTTAGAAAGGAAATGCCGACAGTGGACCGGCATCAGCTGAAACGGGTGTCATCGAACTCTCTCCGACCCACAAACCAGATGACACCGAGTAGGTTTCAGTGTCCATTATATCTAACGATGTAAAGCTAATACCAGTCAAATTCATATTCTACACTATTCTTTTTTTTTTATCACACTGACAGGACTCCCACGGTGGACATAGCTGCCAGACTATGGTCTTTGAAAGACAAAATCAGTCCCGTCATTCAGAGTGGAAACCAAATCAATGTCATTCGGGGTGATGAATTTGAGTCTGCAAATTTTGATCCTAATGGCAGAATTGATGTGGTCTTTGTTGATGATCGTCAATGAGAGTGGGCAGTTGACACTGGTGGGCCAACCAGAGCATTGTGTAGGCTCTTAATGGGGCAGGTCCAAGCCATGCCATTCCAGGGCCCATCCGATGCCCGAACACTTGCCCTGGACAGTTTGGGTATGTGGCAACACAAAACTATAATTCATTAAGAAAAGTTTAGATAACAATTTTAAAAGTAGTGCAACAAAATAATACTTAATTACATTGATTTCAGTTTTATTACTTTGTATATTTTTTTAATTTATGTCTGATCTGGGTTTGTGTTATGGTCTGTCTTTCTTTTTCTCTAGCTCTTTGCAAAAATGCTTATCATATGGTGGGCCAAATGGTGTCTGTATGCTTAATACAAGGAGGGGTGTCACCACATTTCTTTTCGAGGAGGCTTTTCCGGCAGATCTGTGGTCTGCCATCTGAACAAGGGACTGTGGAGGAGATCACCGACATAGGGCTCTGGGACAAACTTGAGAAGGCAAGTTCTCTATAAAAGGGAAGTTGTGACGAGCATTGCGCACTACACCTAAGCCATGTTTTATTCATAAACATTGTATCCTCAAACCACTAGGCG
This sequence comes from Protonibea diacanthus, assembly GCA_028641955.1. Classification (NCBI taxonomy): domain Eukaryota; kingdom Metazoa; phylum Chordata; class Actinopteri; family Sciaenidae; genus Protonibea; species Protonibea diacanthus. The sequence goes on from CM053987.1 coordinate 22,493,997, forward strand.
GCAGTGTTTTCTTTTGTGTTCTGACCTGAATCAGATGTTGGTGGGGGGTCAGGCAGGAGTACCTTGCACACATTTATGTGTTTTTTGATTTTACTTTCTACCATATTTTTATCATTTCTGCATGCATAAAGTTGATAATCTGCCAGGTTGTGTATTTTTGCGTGTTCTTGAATTTTTT